>CM051270.1:33188133-33330633 GCA_027921565.1 Artemia sinica
AGAGTACTTATAGTGCTGTACGATGGGCCGAGCTGCTAGGCAAGGTATAATGTGGTCCAACATGTTTTGAGAGTATGCAGTTTGTTATTAAAAAATTGGATGCTACAATCAGAATTGTTTGATTGACATTTAAAAAGGGGTAATGGGATTTGCGAATTGGGAGTATAGGATTTGCGAATTTGATCCTATTAAGGATTGACTTGAAATAAATTTTTTAACAAGAAATGGCTGAAAAGTGTTTTAGGGGAGATGGGGTGATTTGGTCTGTGTTTGTCTCTTTTGGATGTTTGTGTCGTTTTGGGCTTTGTGTGTCTCTATTGGATGTGTGCGTCTTTTTGAGCCGTGTGCGTCTCATAGGGTTGTGTTTCTCTTTGGCTGTGTGTGTCTCTTGGGGCTGTTTGTGTCTCTTTAGGTTGTTTGAGTCTTTTTGGGTCTGTGTTTGTCTCTTCGGGCTGTGTGTGTCTCTTTAGCCTGTGTGTGTCTCTTTAGCCTGTGTGTGTCTCTTTGGGCTGTGTGTGTCTCTCTGTTTGGATGTGTGCGTCTCTTTGGGTCGTGTGCGTCTCTTTGGGCTGTATGTGTCTCTTTGGACTGTGGGTGTCTCTTTGTGATGTGTGTTGTCTCTTTAGGCTGTGTGTGTCTCTTTGGACTGTGTGTCTTTTTTTTGGGGTGTTTGAGTCTTTTGGTCTGTATGTGTCTCTTTGGGCTATGTGTTTGTCTCTTTGGGCTATGTGTTTCTCTTTGGGCTGTTTGAGTGTTTTTGGTCTGTGTTTGTCTCTCTTTGGGTTGTGTTTCTCTTTGGGCTGTGTGTGTCTCTTTGGGCTGTTTGTGTCTCTTAGGGCTATGTGTGTCTCTTTGGGCTGTTTGAGTCTTTTTGGTCTGTTTGTGTCTCTTGGGTGGGTGTTTGAGTCTTTTTGGTCTGTGTTTGTCTCTTTGGGCTGTTTGTGTCTCTTTGGCTGTTTGTGTTTTCTTTGGGCTATGTGTGTCTCTTTGGGCTGTGTTTGAGTCTTTTTGGTCTGTTTGTGTCTCTTTGGGCTGTTTGAGTCTTTTTGGTCTGTGTTTGTCTCTTTTGGCTGTTTGCGTCTCTTTGGGCTGTTTGAGTTTTTTTTTTGGTCTGTGTTTGTCTCTTTGGGCTGTGTGTGTCTCTTTGGGGTGTTTGTGTCTCTTTGGGCTGTGTGTGTCTCTTTAGGCTGTTTGAGTCTTTTTGGGTCTGTGTTTGTCTCTTTGGGTTGTGTTTCTCTTTGGGCTGTGTGTGTCTCTTTGGGCTGTGTGTGTGTCTCTTTGGTGCTGTTTGTGTCTCTTAGGGCTGTGTGTGTCTCTTTGGGATGTCTGTCTCTTTGAGCTGTTTGAGTCTTTTTGGTCTGTTTGTGTCTCTTTAGGTTGTTTGAGTCTTTTTGGTCTGTGTTTGTCTCTTTGGGCTGTGTGTGTCTCTTTAGCCTGTGTGCGTCTCTTTGGGCTGTATGTGTCTCTTTGGACTGTGGGTGTCTCTTTGTGACGTGTGTGTCTCTTTAGGCTGTGTGTGTCTCTTTGGACTGTTTGTCTTTTTGGGGTGTGTGAGTCTTTTTGGTCTGTATGTGTCTCTTTGGGCTATGTGTTTCTCTTTGGGCTGTTTGAGTCTTTTTGGACTGTGTATGTCTCTTTCGGCTGTTTGTGTCTCTTTGGACTGTGGATGTCTCTTTGGGCTGTGGGTCGATTGGCAGAAGGATGTATTAGCGAAGTCATAGTGGAGGGCGAGTTGCTAGCGAAAAATCTAAGCTAATAAGGGTTTTTGACCGTAAACTCTAGTTTTTTGTCAGTTTGTAGTTTACGCGCTAATAGGATTGAATCATAGAGAAAGAACGAATTTACCTTTTAAAAAAATGTGTCTCAAAGACGTTTCGTTCTTTTCACTGGCTTGAAATTGCATACAAACGAGCCAATCAGATGTTACAATCGTAAAGGCCCAGAATAGCATAGGAAGGAACATAAGCCCTTATAATAGCATAGGAAGGAACATAAGCCCTTATAATAGCATAGGAAGGAACATAGCACTATAGAATAGCATGGGAGGGAACATAAGCCCTTAGAATAGCATGGGAGGGAACATAAGCCCTTATAATAACATAATCCCCCCCAAATCCATAGGTACATGCTCTGGAAAGACGCCAAGGAACATAGGGCAAGCAAATCCATAAGTACATGCTCTGGAAATGTTTTTTTCCTATACGTCTCTGCAAATAGCATGGTAATTCCTATATGTCTCTGTAAAATGGTACTTAGACCTCTACTAAGGGGGCATGTTTGATCCTGGGTCTCCAAAAAGTGGTAATCTAAGGAACAGCTTAGGGCATCAAGCTCCAGGACACTTCCAGGATATGTTGAGAAGAATGTTGAATTAACTAAAAACCACTATGTGCATCCAGGTCGCCAAAAGGACATATCTGTAGTATCTCAGAAATGGCTAAGGATAATAGGTTGAAACTTTAAGGGTATGCTAAGGGCGATTTAAAACCAAATCAAAAGACACTAGACCCTTAGACAACTAAATCAACAACACCTCTTCCCCCCCCCCCCCCAATATATTTCAGGAATGACTGAGGGTCTTTAGTTGAAACTTTCTGGTTATGTTGAAGGGGATGTAAAACTAAATCAAATAACTCTATGTCGTATATTGGAATATCTACAATATCTCAGGAATGGCTAAGGATATTATGTTGAAACTTTAAGGTCAAAAAGATGTATCTACATTATCTCAGGAACGGCTTAGGGTATTAACTTGGACTTCCAGGGAATTTTCAGGGGTTAAACTTCCTAAAAAGAAAATATGTGCATCCTGGATGTCAAAAAAGCATCTGCAATATCTCAGAATCGGCTAAGGATGTCAATTTGAAACTTTAGGAGAATATTTAGAAAATGTTGAACTAAATCAAAAGACACTATGTGGATCCAGGTTTATAAAAGGGCGCCGCTTTGTAAAATATCAGGAATGGCCAAGGGTATTTAGTTGAAACTTCCAGGGCATAGGTTAGTCCTACTCCTCTTTGTAGTGGTTTTTGTTCGTTTTAAGTTTGAATTGAACCTTTAATGAAATTTCTGTTTATTTTGGTTTTGTTTATTTATTGATATTGATTTATGCTTGTTTAAAGCTTGAATTATTATTTGACTTTTTCTGCTTGTCTTTGGTTTAATTTAGCTCTTTACTTTTTCTTTGAAACGTATTAATCTTTACAAAATTGATAAACAAGGTGAAAGTTAAAGAAGCAAATGGGACGAATTCGTAGTTGGGCAGGCCCCGATGTCCCTCGACCTGCGCATGTCCTTGCGTCAATGAGACCTGTTATTATAGCCAGATCTTAAAAACAAATTATAGTAGTTTGTCGACAAGCAATAAATTGTGGTCCCACTCCCTCCTCGTTTTGCTTCTTTTTTTATTCATGGAGTTGGTTGTCCTGGTTGGACTGAATCTGTAACATAAGAAAAAATTAACAAAGAGAAAAAAACGACAAACGAGACTGTGGCCAGTAGAGAGACAAGATGACAAACTAAAACAACGCAGATATTTCACCTGTATTCAAACTAGGCGTCTTCAGCGCAAGAGAAACAAAGATAAAAAAAAAAACTAAAAACAAATAAAACCACGAAGCTATTTTCCACGTAGGGAAAAGAAGCTATTAGAGTTACTTCGATGAGAACGGTTGCTTTGATGTTCTCATCGAAGTAACTCTAATAGCTTCTTTTCCCTACGTGGATCAATTCAATCCCTACGTGCGACAATTGTATTTTATTGGTGATGGTTTTATTGTTTTTAGTTTAGTTTTTTTTTTTATCTTTGTTTCTCTTGTGCTAAAGACGCCTAGTTTGGATACAGGTGAAATATCTGCGATGTTTTAGTTTGTCATCGTTTCTCTCTACTGGCCGCAGTCTCGTTTGTCGTTTTTTTTTTCTCTCTTTGTTAATTTTTTGTCATGGCTGGCCAATTCGGCTTAAGATCTTTCATTCATCTGTGACATAAGGATTTCTTTTTCAAATATTAGTGTTGAAACTGTTCTTTATTTGAGTTTTGAGCTCTTAGTTACATTAAACGAAAAAAAAAAAAGTTTTTCAACTAAAGTAAGGAGCAATATTAAACTTAAAACGAGCAAGACATATTACGTATATGAGGGGGTTCGTTCCCTCGTCAGTACCTCGCTCTTTATGCTAATTAAATAAAAAAAAAACAAGTTTTTTAAACTGAAAGTAAGGAGCGACATTAAAACTTAAAACGAACAGAAAATTATTCCGTATATGAAAGGGGCTGTCCCCTCCTCATAGCCTCGCTCTTTACGCTAAAGTATTTTTTTGTTAAAAAAAATAGAGTTGTGAGAGAATCAAACTTTAGCGTAAAGGAGCGAGTAGAAGGGGGGTACCAGCCCCACGGGCCCTACTGCTGCCACCTACAACTTTTTTTTACATAGTTTTATGGATGGTTATGTGTGTTGGTCGATTTATTTGATGTTTTATAGATTTTGTCAGTGAGAATGAAAAAACAGGAACTTTGTCACATTTATGTCTGTTTTCATGGATGGTTATGTGTGTTGCTCGATTTATTTGATGTTTTTCATGGATGGTTATGTGTGTTGGTCAATTTATTTGATGGTTTTTATGGATTTTGTCAGTGAGAATGGAAAAACAGGAACTTTGTCACTCCCTTCTTGTTGTTGTTCGATGCAGATGTTATGAGTTTCCAGGGAACACCTGTGCTGTCAGTCATTAATCAAATTGTTTCCAGGGAATGTCTGACAGATGACGTCAAGTTAATTAATGTCTTTGATGCATTTCCAAAGAGAATTGTCTCCGGGACAAAGTTTAGATCACACGTGACAGATGATGTCATGATTGATTGATTGACACGAAAGGGGAATTAATTTGTTGTTCTAAAGAGAATTGATTCACGAAAGGGGAATTAATTTGGAGTTCTAACAAGAGAAATCGTTTCCGAGGCAAAGTTTAGATCTTAGCGATGAATGTTTTAGCGCGGGAATCAGGTTTCCAAATAATTGAAATGTGCCAGCGCAGGGATGCCAAACAAAAGGAACACGCTGAATTACGTTTAGGGATTATTTGGGCGAAACCCTTTTAGCCATTTATGGAATTATTTCGACGAAACAGTTAGAGACATTATAAAATATGATTTTTGAAGAGATTTTAGAAGAGAATTTGAGGGTGAAACTTTGTGGTCGTTATAATACACAAGTTCCATTGAACAGTATCGTGAGGTCCTCTACCCCAACCCCAAAGGGTTCCGATCCCCACCACCCCAACCCCGAAGGAAGCGCCCGGTCCTCAAAGGTCCCCCGGGCTTCCAAAGGACCACCCGGCCCTCAAGGGTCCCCCAGACCCCCAAAGGACCCCCCCCGGGCCCCAAAGGGCCCCTCCCCCCTTGGCTCCAAAGGGCCCCTCCCCCCCCTCTTCCTCCCTCTCTCCCCCCCCCCTCCTCCTCCCCCCTCCCCTCCCCCTCCCCCCTCATCTTTTAATATTTTTTTGTGCATTGAGACACAGAAGGGTCCCCCCCCGAGCCCCCCAAAGGGCCCCCGGCGCCCCAAAGGCTCCTGAGCCCCATTTTTAATTTTTTTAAGGCATTATTATATCTTTTCAGAACAAATTATTATTTTAGGGAATTATTTCGGCGAAACGGTTAGAGACATTTTAAAAGATGATTTTTGAAGATGTTTTAGAAGAGGATTTGAGGGTGAAGCTCTGTGGTCGTTATAATACACAAGTTCCATTTGATCAGTGTCGTAAGGTCTCATACCCCAGCCCCAAAGGCCCCCGGTCCCCCTAATGCCCCTCGAGCCCCAAAGACCACCGGGACCCCCCCCCCCCCCCCATTTTTTTTTAAAATAATTTTTGAAATTTTTTTAACATGGTATTTTTTTTAACTTTTTTACGTATCTTAAAATGATATGAAATATGCTTACGGCACTACCAATCGTACTCTGTGCTTGTTCATAGACACGACGCGGCTTTCCCACTGGTACTCTATGGCAGGTTATCGACACTACCTAGTTTATTGTGTGCATTAAATCAGTATTTTTTTTTTCGCAGTGGAAGGATAAACACACAATTCATATCTATAAAAAAGAGAAGATGAATTATTCGACGAAAGTATGTACACATGAAAAATCATCGTCGCCTTGAACGCTGACAAGGAGAAATACCTGAACTATGAAACGAGTGCAAGTGGTAACACTATTGGAAATGTGTGCATGCGTTGTCATGACAGCGAGAAGTTAGATTTCTTTGGAGTACCCAAGAATTTCAATCGTGTAAACGGTGGATATGCGAGAGTAACATTACCAGAGAAATTAGTGCTCAAAGAGAATGCAAACTTAAAAATAATTGTCGATGGTCGGGGACAACTCCTTGCTACTGTTGCTGGTAACACATTACCTGTTGATACATCCTATCAGCATCTTTCCGGTATTAGCATTTTAAAGAGAACAAGAAGAAGACAAGCATACTCCTGCAATAATGTCATTAATCATATCTTGTCAATATGTCAAAACTGCTATCTATGTAAAAATAATGTGACAATAGACAGTGAAATCGCAGGCAGAATAAAAAGGACATTAGCAGACAATATCATCAATGAATATATAAAGATGAATTGACGGAAAGTGAAGCGAAAGTGTACTAATAATGTATAATAATGTATTTAACATATTTTTATATTAATATTCTACATGTCGTTATTTCATTAAAAATATCTTATGCATTATTTTGTTAAGTGTTCATTATTTTTAGGGTATGCTAGAACGTCAAACGTTCAGAATATCTATTAAAAAGGTCAGAGATGTAAGAAAAAGAATTTTTAGAGATAAAGATACTACTAGCAGATTTTTTCATAGAAGATAGAAAAGTTCAAGTTCTAATCTGAATTTTACCAAAGAACATAATTCATTTCTAATTTCTCCAGAGAAAATAAAAAGTTTCCATATCACTTTTAAGTTCACCAAGACATAAAAATTTAAAGTTCAGTTCTAAATTTTCCATAGAAGATAGGAAAAGTTATACTATGATTGTGATTATTTTCCATGAAGATAAAAAGTTTCACTTTAATTCTAAATTTTCTTAAATTCAATTCCGACCTTTCTCAAAGAGATGAAAAAAATTTGAAGTTCTTTTCCAAATATTTTCCCGGAAAAAGAAAAGTTCAACTTCGATTCTGAATTTTCACAATGAAAATGAAATTAAGTTTATTGATCAATTCTGTTTTCCTAAAATAATATAAAATTTTCCACTTCAATTCAGATTTTTCTCAAAGAGATGACAAAATTTTAAATATTGTTCTAAATTTTTCATAGAAGATAGGAAATTTATATCATGATTGTGATTATTTTCTATGAAGATAAAAAAGTTTCACTTTAATTCTAAATTTTCTTAAATTCAGTTCCGACCTTTCTCAAAGAGTCAAAATTTAAAGTTCTGTTCCAAATATTTCCCCGAAAGAAGAAAGGAAAAGTTATGCTATGATTATGACTATTTTCCATGAAGATAAAAAGTTTCACTTTAATTCTAAATTTTCTTAAATTCTGTTCCGACTTTTCACATAGAGATGAAAAAATTTAAAGTTCTGATCCAAATTTTTCTTATAAGATAGAAAAGTTCAAGTTCTCTTCTGAATTTTACCAAAGAACACAATTCAATTCTAATTTTTCCAGAGAAAATAAAAAGCTTCCACTTCAGTTTTAAGTTCACCAAGACATAAAAAATTTAAAGTTCTGTTTCTAAATTTTTTCTGTAGAAGATAGGAAAAGTTGTACTATGATTGTGATTATTTTCCATGAAGATAAAAAGTTTCACTTTAATTCTAAATTTTCTTAAATTCAGTTCCGACTTTTCACATAGAGATGAAAAAATTTAAAGTTCTGATCCAAATTTTTCTTAGAAGATAGAAAAGTTCAAGTTCTCTTCTGAATTTTACCAAAGAACATAATTCAATTCTAATTTCACCAAAGAAAATAAAAAGCTTCCACTTCAGCTTTAAGTTCACCAAGACATAAAAAATTTAAGTTCAGTTCTAAATTTTTCCGTAGAAGATAGGAAAAGTTATACCATGATTTTGATTATTTTCTATGAACATAAAAAGTTTCACTTTAATTCTAAATTTTTCTTAAATTCAGTTCCGGCTTTTTCTCAAAGAGATGAAAAAATTTAAAGTTCTGTTACAAATATTTTCCCGAAGAAGAAAAAAGTTCAACTTCGATTCTGAGTTTTCTTAATGAAAATGAAATAAGTTATTGATCAATTCTATTTTCCAAAAATAATATAAAAATTTTCCACTTCAATTCAGATTTTTCTCAAAGAATGAAAAATTTAAAATACTTCCAAATTTTTTATAGAAGATAGAAAAGTTCAAGTTCTCTTCTGAATTTTACCAACGAGCACAATTCAATTCTAATTTCTCCAGAGAAAATAAAAAGCTTCCACTTCAGTTTTAAGTTCACCAAGACATAAAAAATTTAAAGTTCTGTTCTAAATTTTTTCCGTAGAAGATAGGAAAAGTTATACTATGATTGTGATTATTTTCCATGAAGATAAAAAGTTTCACTTTAATTCTAAATTTTCTTAAATTCAGTTCCGACCTTTTTCAAAGAGATGAAAAATTTAAAGTTGTGTTCCAAATATTTTCCAGGAAGAAGAAAAGTTCAACTTCGATTCTGAATTTTCTTAATGAAAATGAAATAAGTTATTGATCAATTCTATTTTCCCAAATAATATAAAAATTTTCCACTTCAGTTCAGATTTTTCTCAAAGAGATGAAAAAATTTAAAATACTGTTCCAAATATTTCTTAGAAGATAGAAAAGTTCAAGTTCTCTTCTGAATTTTACCATAGAATACATTTCAATTCTAATTTCACCAGAGAAATAAAAAGCTTCCACTTCAGTTTTAAGTTCACCAAGACATAAAAAAATTTAAAGTTCAATTCTAAATTTTTCCGTAGAAGATAGGGAAAGTTATACTATGATTGTGATTATTTTCCATGAAGATAAAAAGTTTCACTTTAATTCTAAATTTTCTTAAATTCAGTTCCGACTTTTCACATAGAGATGAAAAAAATTTAAAGTTCTGTTCCAAATTTTTCATAGAAGATTGGAAAAGTTATACTTTGATCGTGAATATTCAAGTTCTCTTCTGAATTTTACCAAAGAACACAATTCAATTCTAATTTCTCCAGAGAAAATAAAAAGCTTCCACTTCAGTTTTAAGTTCGCCATGACATAAAAAATTTAAAGTTCAGTTCTAAATTTTTCCATAGAAGATGGGAAAAGTTATACTATGATTGTGATTATTTACCATGAAGATAAAAAGTTTCACTTTAATTCTAAATTTTCTTAAATTCAGTTCCGACTTTTCACATAGAGATGAAAAAATTTAAAGTTCTGTTCCAAATTTTTCATAGAAGATTGGAAAAGTTATACTTTGATCGTGAATATTCAAGTTCTCTTCTGAATTTTACCAAAGAACACAATTCAATTCTAATTTTTCCAGAGAAAATAAAAAGCTTCCACATCAGTTTAAGTTCACCAAGACATAAAAAATTTAAAGTTCAGTTCTAAATTTTTCCATAGAAGATAGGAAAAGTTATACTATGATTGTGATTATTTTCCATGAAGATAAAAAGTTTCATTATAATTCTAAATTTTCTTAAATTCAATTCCGACCTTTCTCAAAGAGATGAAAAAATTTAATCTTCTGATTTTACCAACGAACACAATTCAATTCTAATTTCTCCAGAGAAAATAAAAAGCTTCCACTTCAGTTTTAATTTCACCAAGACATAAAAAAATTTAAAGTTCTGTTCTAAATTTTTCCGTAGAAGATAGGAAAAGTTATACTATGATTGTGATTATTTTCCATGAAGATAAAAAGTTTCACTTTAATTCTAAATTTTCTTAAATTCAGTTCCGACTTTTCACATAGAGATGAAAAAATTTAAAGTTCTGTTCCAAATTTTTCATAGAAGATTGGAAAAGTTATACTTTGATCGTGAATATTCAAGTTCTTTTCTGAATTTTACCAAAGAACACAATTCAATTCTAATTTCTCCAGAGAAAATAAAAAGCTTCCACTTCAGTTTTAAGTTCGCCATGACATAAAAAATTTAAAGTTCAGTTCTAAATTTTTCCATAGAAGATAGGAGAAGTTATACTATGATTTTGTGATTATTTCCTATGAAGATTAAAAGTTTCACTTCAATTTTAAATTTTCTCAAAGAAGTGAAGAAAAGTTCAACTTCGATTCTGAATTTTCTCAATGAAAATGAAATAAGTTATTGATCATTTCTATTTTCTCAATATATTATAAAATTTCACACTTCAATTCAGATTTTTCTCAAAGAGATGAAAAAATTTAAAATACTGTTCCAAATTTTCCATAGAAGATAGAAAAGTTCAAGTTCTCTTCTGAATTTTACCAAAGAACATAATTCAATTCTAATTTCTCCAGAAAAATAAAAAGCTTCCACATCAGTTTAAGTTCACCAAGACATAAAAAATTTAAAGTTCAGTTCTAAATTTTTCCATAGAAGATAGGAAAAGTTATACTATGATTGTGATTATTTTCCATGAAGATAAAAAGTTTCATTTTAATTCTAAATTTTCTTAAATTCAATTCCGACCTTTTTCAAAGAGATGAAAAAAATTTAAAGTTCTGTTCCAAATATTTTCCCGAAAAGAAAAGTTCAACTTCGATTCTGAATTTTCTCAATGAAAATGAAATAAGTTATTGATCAATTCTATTTTCCTAAAATAATATAAAATTTTCCACTTCAATTCAGATTTTTCTCAAAGAGATGACAAAATTTAAAATATTGTTCCAAATTTTTCATAGAAGGTAGAAAAAGTTATACTTTGATTGTGAATATTCTTCATGAAGATATGGAGCTCCACTTTATTTCTAAGTTTTTCTCGAAGAAGTGCAAAATGTACAAGTTCTCTTCTGAATTTTCTTAGAGAGGAGAAAAAAGTTAGCTCAATTCTGAAATTTACCAATGAAAATGAAAAAGCTTCCATTTCAGTTCATAATTTCTCAAAGACATAAAAATTTTTAAAGTTCAATTCTAAATTTTTTCCATAGAAGATAGGAATGGCTATACTATGATTGTGATTATTTACCATGAAGATAAAAAGTTTCACTCTATTTCAAATTTTTCTTAATTCAGTTCATTCATCTAACCACCAAAAACAATAGGTTAGGTTAGGTAATAAATAAATATTAATAAATAATTAGAAACATTTCTCCATGTTTAAATTAGGCTAGGTTAGGTTAACTTATCATGAGCGCTCATGATAAGCTAACCTAACCTAACTTAAACATTGTAAAAAGAATAAATCAGGTTAGGTTAGACTAGATTAAGTTAGGTCAGGTTAAGTTAGGTTAGGATATGTTAGCCTACGTACGCGTGCTTAGGTTAGGTGAGAGACAGGCAAAAAGTTAGGTGTATGATTATTAGGTTAGGTTAGATTAGGTTAGGTTAGGTTAAGTTAGGTTAGGCTAGGTTAGCCTACGTACGCGCGCGTACGTAGGCTAACCTAGCCTAACCTAACTTAACCTAACCTAACTTAATCTAACCTAACCTAACCTAATCATACACCTAACTTTTTGCCTGTCTCTCACCTAACCTAAGCACGCGTACGTAGGCTAACCTATCCTAACCTAACTTAACCTGACCTAACTTAATCTAGTCTAACCTAACCTGATTATTCTTTTTACAATGTTTAAGTTAGGTTAGGTTAGCTTATCATGAGCGCTCATGATAAGTTAACCTAACCTAGCCTAACTTAAACATGGAGAAATGTTTCTAATTATTTATTAATATTTATTTATTACCTAACCTAACCTATTGTTTTTGGTGGTCTGATGAATGAACTGAATTTAAGAAAATTAGAAATAGAGTGAAACTTTTTATCTTCATGGTAAATAATCACAATCATAGTATAGCCATTCCTATCTTCTATGGAAAAAATTTAGAACTGAACTTTACATTTTTTATGTCTTGGTGAACTTAAAGCTGAAGTGGAAGCTTTTTATTTTCTTTGGTGAAATTAGAATTGAATTATGTTCTTTGGTAAAATCAGAAGAGAACTTGAACTTTTCTATCTTCTAAGAAAAATTTGGATCAGAACTTTTTTTTCATCTCTATGTGAAAAGTCGGAACTGAATTTAAAGAAAATTTAGAATTAAAGTGAAACTTTTTATCTTCATGGAAAATAATCACATTCATAGTACAACTTTTCCTATCTTCTACGGAAAAATTTAGAACAGAACTTTAAATTTTTTATGTCTTGGTGAACTCAAAACTGAAGTGGAAGCTTTTTATTTTCTCTGGAGAAATTAGAATTGAATTGTGTTCTTTGGTAAAATTCAGAAGAGAACTTGAACTTTTCTATCTTCTAAGAAAAATTTGGATCAGAACTTTAAATTTTTTCATCTCTATGTGAAAAGTCGGAAAAATTTAAGAAAATTTAGATTAAAGTGAAACTTTTTATCTTCATGGAAAATAGTCATAATCATAGCATAACTTTTCCTTTCTTCTTTCGGGGAAATATTTGGAACAGAACTTTAAATTTGACTCTTTGAGAAAGGTCGGAACTGAATTTAAGAAAATTTAGAATTAAAGTGAAACTTTTTATCTTCATAGAAAATAATCACAATCATGATATAAAAACTTTCCTATCTTCTATGAAAAATTTAGAACAATATTTAAATTTTGTCATCTCTTTGAGAAAAATCTGAATTGAAGTGGAAAATTCTATATTATTTTAGGAAAACAGAATTGATCAATAACTAATTTCATTTTTCATTGTGAAAATTCAGAATCGAAGTTGAACTTTTCTTTTCCGGGAAAATATTTGGAAAAGAACTTCAAATTTTTTCATCTCTTTGAGAAAGGTCGGAATTGAATTTAAGAAATTTAGAATTAAAGTGAAACTTTTTATCTTCATGGAAAATAATCACAATCATAGTATAACTTTTCCTATCTTCTATGGAAAAATTTAGAACTGAACTTTAAATTTTTATGTCTTGGTGAACTTAAAAGTCATATGGAAACTTTTTATTTTCTCTGGAGAAATTAGAAATGAATTATGTTCTTTGGTAAAATTCAGATTAGAACTTGAACTTTTCTATCTTCTATGAAAAATTGAGCCTGCTAGTAGTATCTTTATCTCTAAAAATTCTTTTTCTACATCTCTGACCTTTTTAATAGATATTCTGAACGTTTGACGTTCTAGCATACCCTAAAAATAATGAACACTTAACAAAATAATGCATAAGATATTTTTAATGAAATTACGACATGTAGAATATTAATATAAAAATATGTTAAATACATTATTATACATTATTAGTACACTTTCGCTTCACTTTCCGTCAATTCATCTTTATATTCATTGATGATATTGTCTGCTAATGTCCTTTTTATTCTGCCTGCGATTTCACTGTCTATTGTCACATTATTTTTACAAAGATAGCAGTTTTGACATATTGACAAGATATGATTAATGACATTATTGCAGGAGTATGCTTGTCTTCTTCTTGTTCTCTTTAAAATGCTAATACCGGAAAGATGCTGATAGGATGTATCAACAGGTAATGTGTTACCAGCAACAGTAGCAAGGAGTTGTCCCCGATCATCGACAATTATTTTTAAGTTTGCATTCTCTTTGAGCACTAATTTCTCTGGTAATGTTACTCTCGCATATCCACCGTTTACACCATTGAAATTCTTGGGTACTCCAAAGAAATCTAACTTCTCGCTGTCATGACAACGCATGCACACATTTCCAATAGTGTTACCACTTGCACTCGTTTCATAGTTCAGGTATTTCTCCTTGTCAGCATTCAAGGCGACGATGATTTTTTTCATGTGTACATACTTTCGTCGAATAATTCATCTTCTCTTTTTTATAGATATGAATTGTGTGTTTATCCTTCCACTGCGAAAAAAATACTGATTTAATGCACACAATAAACTAGGTAGTGTCGATAACCTGCCATAGAGTACCAGTGGGAAAGCCGCGTCGTGTCTATGAACAAGCACAGAGTACGATTGGTAGTGCCGTAAGCATATTTCATATCATTTTAAGATACGTAAAAAAGTTAAAAAAAATACCATGTTAAAAAATTTCAAAAATTATTTTTTTGAAAAAAAATGGGGGGGGGGTCCCGGTGGTCTTTGGGGGCTCGAGGGGCATTAGGGGGACCGGGGGCCTTTGGGGCTGGGTATGAGACCTTACGACACTGATCAAATGGAACTTGTGTATTATAACGACCACAGAGCTTCACCCTCAAATCCTCTTCTAAAACATCTTCAAAAATCATCTTTTAAAATGTCTCTAACCGTTTCGCGCCGAAATAATTCCCTAAAATAATAATTGTTCTGAAAAGATATAGTAATGCCTTAAAAAGTATTAAAAATGGGGCTCAGGAGCCTTTGGGGCGCCGGGGCCCTTTGGGGGGCTCGGGGGGACCCTTCTGTGTCTCAATGCACAAAAAAATATTAAAAGATGGGGGAGGGGGGGGAGGGGGAGGAGGGGGGGGGGGGGGGGAGGGGGAGGAGGGGGGGAAGAGGGGGGGGAGGGGCCCTTTGGGGCCAAGGGGGGAGGAGCCCTTTGGGGCCCGGGGGGTCCTTTGGGGGTCTGGGGGACCCTTGAGGGCCGGGTGGTCCTTTGGGAGCCCGGGGGACCTTTGAGGACCGGGCGCTTCCTTCGGGGTTGGGGTGGTTGGGATCGGAACCCTTTGGGGTTGGGGTAGAGGACCTGACGACACTGTTCAATGGAACTTGTGTATTATAACGACCACAGAGTTTCACCCCTCAAATTCTCTTCTAAAATCTCTTCAAAAATCATATTTTATAATGTCTCTAACTGTTTCGTCGAAATAATTCCATAAATGGCTAAAAGGGTTTCGCCCAAATAATCCCTAAACGTAATTCAGCGTGTTCCTTTTGTTTGGCATCCCTGCGCTGGCACATTTCAATTATTTGGAAACCTGATTCCCGCGCTAAAACAATTCATCGCTAAGATCTAAACTTTGCCTCGGAAACGATTCTCTTGTTAGAACTCCAAATTAATTCCCCTTTCGTGAATCAATTCTCTTTAGAACAACAAATTAATTCCCCTTTCGTGTCAATCAAACAATCATGACATCATCTGTCACGTGTGATCTAAACTTTGTCCCGGAGACAATTCTCTTTGGAAATGCATCAAAGACATTAATTAACTTGACGTCATCTGTCAGACATTCCCTGGAAACAATTTGATTAATGACTGACAGCACAGGTGTTCCCCGGAAACTCATAACATCTGCATCGAACAACAACAAGAAGGGAGTGACAAAGTTCCTGTTTTTCCATTCTCACTGACAAAATCCATAAAACCATCAAATAAATTGACCAACACACATAACCATCCATGAAAAACATCAAATAAATCGAGCAACACACATAACCATCCATGAAAAACAGACATAAATGTGACAAAGTTCCTGTTTTTTTTTTTTTTTTTTTTTTTTCATTCTCACTGACAAAATCTATAAAACATCAAATAAATCGACCAACACACATAACCATCCATAAACTATGTAAAAAAAGTTGTAGGTGGCAGCAGTAGGGCCCCGTGGGGCTGGTACCCCCCTTCTACTAGAGCGAGGCGTTGAGGAGGGGACAGCCCCTTTCATATACGGAATAATTTCTGTTCGTTTTAAGTTTTAATGTCGCTCCTTACTTTCAGTTTAAAAAACTTTTTTTTTTTATTTAATTTCTGATCGTTTTTTAGTTAATGCAGCTTTTATTTTGGCTCACCGTCATTGAATAAATAAACAAAATTTGCATAACAATTTACTTTTGTTTTGCTAAATGGCTGTCTCTAAATTTGGTTCTGACGTAATATATTCGTATATTTGTCTTCTTGCAAAAAATACAAAGTTGCAGATTTTTGCAGATATGAGCTTGAAACCTATCTAGATAGGTTTTTTTTTAGGGTTTTTTGATACGCTGAATCTGACTGTGTGATTTTCATTAAAATTCTTTCACTTGTAGGGGATGTTTCCCCCCTCTTTAAAAAATCTAAATTTTCTCAGGCTCGTAGCCTTTGATGAGTAATACTAAACTTAATAAAATTTATATTTTAAGAATCAGCATTATAAGCCCATTCTTTTGATACATTTATTGACATCAAAATTCCGTTTTTAAAAGTTTCGATTACTATTGAGCCGTGTCGCTTGTTTTTTTTATTGTTTTTTTTATTACGTATATGTTATTACGTATATGAGGGGGTTCTCCCCTTAGTTAATACCACGCTCTTAACGTTAAAAGTTAATTTTTTTTTTAATTCACAAACCCCTGAATCACAAAGGCCGTTTAATTAGAATAGATAACTCTTTTGAAAGCACTAAAAAAAAAAACTGTAGCGTAAAGAGCGAGGTATTGACTTGGGGGAGAACCCCCTCATATACGTAATAAGTTCTGTTCGTTTTAAGTTCTAATGTTGCTTCTTACTTTCAGTTGAAAAAACTTGTTTTTTTTTTTATTTAATTTCTGATCGTTTTTTAAATAATGCTTGGAAATCCGGCGCCCCCTTCATAGAAATGTCCCTTGCCCCAAAGAAACATCCTCCACGGAAAGATTCTCCCGAGTAACCCCTCCTCCAGCCCCCCCCCCCCCACCATAAAAAATCCTTCCTGAAAATGTCTGTATACTTCCCAATAACCAATACAATATGTAAGCAATGGGCAAAGTTCATAACTTGCAGCCCTTCCCCTGGGAACTGTGGGGATTAAGTCATCCTAAAAGACATATTTATTAGATTTTCGATTATGCTGAACAAAATGGCTATATCAAAATTTTAATTGGGTGACTTTGAGAAAAAAAATGAGCGTGGAGGGGGCCTAGTTGCCCTCCATTTTTTTTGGTCTCTTAAAAAGGGCACTAGAACTTTTAATTTCCGTTCCAATGAGCCCTTCCACGATATTCTAGGACCACTGGGTCGATACGATCACCCCTGGGAAAAAAAAAAAAAAACAACAAATAAACACGTATCCGTGATCTTTCTTCTGGCAAAAAATGGAAAATTCCACATTTTTGTAGATAGGAGCTTGAAACCTCTACAGTAGGGTTTTCTGATACACTGAGTATGATGGTGTGATTTTCATTAAGGTTCTATAACTTTTAGGGGGTCTTTTCCCCTTTTTTCAAAAATAAGCCAAATTTCTCAGGCCGTAACTTTTGATGGGTAAGATTAAACTTGATGAAACTTATATTTTTGAAATCAGAATTAAAATATGATTCTTTTGATGTATCTATTGGTATCAAAATTCCGTTTTTACAGTTTCGGTTACCATTGAGCCGGGTCGCTCCTTACTTACAGTTCGTTACCACGAACTGTTTGAAATTCGAATTTTGTTCCAATTCTTGAAGAATGACCCCTGAATCACAAAGGCCGTTTATCTAGAATAAATAACTTTTGAAAATACTAAAAAACTTTAGCGTAAAGAGCGAGGCATTGACGAGGGGACGAATCCCCTCATATACATAATATTTTTTATTTATTTCTGATCGTTTTATAAATAATGCTTGGAACTCCGGTGTTCCCTTCATTGAAAATTCCCTCCCCCATGAAAAGCTTCTCCATGAAAATCCTCCCACGTAACCCTCGACCCCCGCTCATCAGAAAAAATCCCCCTGAAAACGTCTGTATACTATATGTAAACTATGGGCAAAGTTCATAACTTGCAGCTCTTCCCCGAAGAATGTGGGGGATTAAGTCATCCTCAAAGACATAGTTATTAGATTTTTCGACTATCCTGAACAAAATGGCCATCTTAAAATTTTGATCGGGTGACTTTGGGAAAAATGAACGTTGCCCTTCATTTTTTTGGTCACTTAAAAAGGGCAGTAGAACTTTTAATTTCCGTTTGAACGAGCACTCTTGCGATATTCTAGGACCACTGGGGTGATACGATCCCCCCTGAAAAAAAAACGAGAAAAAAACAACAAAAAAAACAAACAAATAAACACGCTTCCGTGATCTTTCTTCTGGCAAAAAATACGAAATTCCACATTTTGGCAGACAGGAGTTTGAAACCTCTACAGTAAGGTTTTCTGATACGCTGAATTTGATGGTGCGATTTTCATTAAGATCATATGACTTTTAGGGGGTGTTTTCCCCTTTTTTCAAAAATAAGGCAAACATTCTCAGGGGCTTAACTTTTGATGGGTAAGACTAAAATCGACGAAACTTATATATTTAAAATCAGCTCCTTTCAGTTACGATGAATAGAATAATGTTAAGCAAGTCCTTTAATAATTAAAAAAAATCCTGAAGTTAAAATATACCGATATTGGAGAGAAGGAAAGATGACGTGTATAATAATCTTAAAATGTCCTTATCTGTTCTTTTTTACTACTGGCTGCAACAAATTGGTAGTAATAGTCATAGGAGCAAAAGAGCCTGGACGTAAACATATTCCCCCTTAAAGGATGGACTTAAGGATCTTATAAAGTTGGCTTGTTTTGATCGTGCATTCATGCAAGACAATATGGCGGTCACAAAAAGGCTAAAAACAGCATACTTTCACTTAAATGATGGAATAACATTTTTCAAGGGCATTTTATCAACACGTCATTATTGTGCAATTAATACACACCAGTTTGCTGAGATTACTGTCCATTCAGTTGTGTCCAAAAACCATGCGTTTTTTTGTCTCGCTGCGAAAGTCTGAAAGTGAAAACATGCATCCATATTACAGCCTGACCTCTCTTTTTAATAAGCTATTGACACTTTTCCTCTTTTTTTTTTTAATTTAAACTGACCCTTTGATGTTTTCTAAGTGTTGATAAATTAATTGTTTATGTAGCAAACGTAAAATAGAGAGGGGGATTCAAGGACTTCAAGCAATCACCTTTAAACCCCCTTTTCATCCACCCTCATATTTTTTTTTCTCTAAAAACAATCCAATAAGCCTGAAGATTGAACTCGATAAATTGCTGTTAAGAGCCCGGAATGTTAAAGCTATGGGCATATTGTTCAAATCTGCCCTTCTTCACCGAAATGCTGGGCCTCATCCGAAATTATTACTGCATGCCTGTTTACATGTATAGGGGATGGAGTTGAGCTTGTCTGACAGTATTTTTAACAAATACATGTAGGATGGGATGGGGGTGCTGAAACCACTCCCCTTTCCATCTTCAAATTCAAACGACAGATGCATAATTACACAAAAGTGCATTCAGATGATTTTTGTGCTTTTTTTACAGTCTTTTTCCAACTCCTAAGTCCTGACCAAAAATGGTTAATATACTCGTACTCCATTCTTTGCTCGATATCTAAAATATTCCGACGGCGTTTGGGTAATTTGTAAAAATGCTAAAACGAGCGAACTATATGAGCAATGTAGTGAGCGAACTATATGAGCAAATTATGGGACAGGCTGCAAAAAATTTGAAATTCCATAAGGGGTGGGCAAAGGCCCAGAGGCCCTATTTTGAGTTTTCTACGACGTTGTGCGTATGTGTTTAATAGAGAACGTGAATTAAGTTCTATTTCTGTGTATGGTACCTGATTTTTTTTTCTTGAGGAATTAGACTTACAAAAAGAGTATTTTACTAACATAAATCAACCATAGACTACCAGACAAACAAAGCGAGCGAGAAAAAGAAACAGAATAATAGAGGAAAAAGAACATACACATATGGTACCTTTTAGGGCGAATATGGTGCATTTTATCTTCTTTGGTGATACCATAGATTTGCCGGAGGGGAGCAATCCTGTGGTACAGATAACTTATGTTCTAGAATAAAAGATCTCCATCTTGATTTCCTAGGTGTAGTGAGCAAGCTAAAATTAGGTGATTTGGGTGTGTACATTCTGTGTGCTCTTCTGTTTGCCCTTTTGCTTATTCTATTCTGAGCGTTAAATAGTTTCAAGTGACTTCTCATGTCTCATGTTTGTTATAGTATGGTGAACCTTGTGGTTTCATTTATAAGTTCTTTCTAGCTTGATGTCTATTAAAGAACTCCCACTATACGCTTGAAAAAGAAAAAAAAAAGCTAGACGCTTAATAAATCACTTAAATTTATTTTGCTGAGAAAAAAAAAAATTTGCTTTTTATGCTGGTGGAGATCTTACTTGGTGTGCCTCAAATCATTTGACTTGCGTCTTGGTGGGTAATGGTAAAATAAAACCATTTAGTTTATCACTTCTTACTGTTTCTGAACTTAAAATCCTTGTTGTCGATTTGTATTGGTTAGTTTTCTTTTGGATTCATTATTTGAATTTAGCTTTTAAAATAGTAAGATTCATACTGTATTAAGAATTAGGACTTACAGCATTAAGACCTTTACGTTGTGGCAGAAGGCACGGAAATTATTGTACTGTTACTTTTCTGTGTTTTAATTTTAGGATAAAGTCTAAATTCGGTAGATTAGATTCATTACATCCTTAGAAATAAGCTCCTTCTACTGTGTAACAGATTAAAAAGCCAAAGCGTGAATGTTACATGAGGTCAGATTTACAGGATAATATTGTTGTGAAGTAGCCTATAATTATCATTGGTGTCGCATTATGTGATATAGGACATGAATTTTTCCTCATGAAAACACTTAAGAAAAATGTGTGATTTACAACCGTATAAATTCGAAGGTCGTGAATAACCCTGGAAGCCTATAGAAAGGGACCAGGGACTAATTTTTTCCCCGTATTTTGAAAAATCCCCTCAGATTTTGAAAACTAGCTTTTTTGTATCTTAAGTTTTAACCCCCGCCCCCCCACATACACGCATTTTCGTGAATTGGTAAACAAGAAAACGTTTAAAGATGTGTCAAAAAGGAAAAACAGCAATTAATTTCACTCCAACTGTGATAAAAACAACTCCTGGTAGCTTACTTCCTTCCTGGGGGGGGGGGATTCTTGCCGGTGTTCTTGCAAGGTAGGCCTACTCATGGCCTTCCGGCCGTAGTATATGTGTTATTACTTTTGTCATTTCTTATAAAACACAGATTTGATATGCACCAGCCTTGTCAACTTTGAAAGTAAAACAAGCTTTCATTGATTTAGAAATTGACTAATGTAAATGAACAACAAAAAACAAACAGAAAATTATTTAGGGAAGAATAAAAATTCGTTATTCTACTTTACTCTACTGACCTTCGTTAGGTTCATTGTACACTGACATAGGCACTTCGGAACAAAGGGGAGGGACTGGGGCCAGCCCAGTTCTAATGAGTATCGCGATTTCCCCATAATGCCCTACAAATTTCATTCA
This sequence comes from Artemia sinica, assembly GCA_027921565.1. Lineage (NCBI taxonomy): Eukaryota > Metazoa > Arthropoda > Branchiopoda > Anostraca > Artemiidae > Artemia > Artemia sinica. Next base: position 33,209,415 of record CM051270.1, read on the forward strand.
AATTATCTGTCTCTCGTTTTCAAGGAATTGCCCCCCCCCCCCCCCAAAAAAAACAAAAAAGCAAATGAATCTGATGTCTTACTGATTTGAACCAACTTAATATCCTGAAAACACGATGAGAATCCAAGATTGACGAATATACATTTGAAGGACATCTAGCATAACTGTATAAAAAAAACTAGGAAGGGGTTGTATACTTTGACACGGGACCATCCCATTTCTGGTTTTTAAACAAGCCTTTACAAAAGGTTTCTTACTATGTTACCTACTAAATGCTCTGGCTAAAATCAAGGCCCTTGCAAGCCCTGAGCTTAGTTGTCCAGAATTGGGTCAAACTAATTCAATACCTGACAATCAGAAAATATCAAGTAAGTTATATCCCTTTTAAATTGTCTCCATAATTGGGTTATTTTTGTCAAATATCCGGTACGAAAGTTAAATCAAGAACTTTTCTTCTCCCAGTATAAAGTCAGAGTAAAATCACTCCCTCTTTAAATTGTCTCCTCCTACATGGGGTCAAACGGCTAAATGTATCTAATGCGAGAAAATCAGGAATTGCTCTCCATCATCGTACATCAGGGGGCCACCCCAAGATTTTTCTGGCGCCCTCATTCCGTTTTTTTCTACTCTTTTCTCAAATAAACTTGTCAATTATTGACGCCCTTGTCACATTACCCCCCTAACTCCAAGATTTTGCTCTAGATCTGCCTTTATCGTGCATCCTTCTGCTATCAGACTCTTCATATTCAAACCAGCAGCTTTTACCAAGATAAGAGAAAATGATGAGCTTATTGAAAGTTTTTGTAATTCAGGACAAGTTAGCTTCGTTAGGCAGACTAAAGTGAAACGCAGTGGAGACTTAACTAGTAATAATACATCCTGTCAGTTGATTGAGAGCATCGATAGTGAAAGGAACTGATGCGGTAGTTTACTACGGGGATGTGGCAAGCTAACAATACTGCAGAATTCACTGTGCAAAGTATATGCTATGTGTAAGCATGGATACGAATGCTGGCATGTGTGAGGCAGTGTTTAAGAAATATTTTAAAGAATGTCTACAGCTATTGCTGTCAATCACGGTGCACACGCAGTGAAGAACAACGATGTAGGAGTGGATTTAGATCGTTTTAAAGGAACTAGTCTAATTGCCTCAAATAGGGGTAAGCCTCGTGTTAAAGAACCATTAAAAAACCAAAATGTGACCCTTAAACCAGAAAAACAGCTTATTATTAAACCCGCACCAGATATTAATGTAACTGGTGCCACGATAATATCGCCAAGTAGCGTGCCTTTGCCCAATAATGAACTGTCAAAATGGGCTGGCATGCCCCTTGTTTCGGTTACTGCATCGATTTGGGCGGCTAAAAATGCCGCAAAAAAGCAGAAAAATCAACCACCCCAAAATTATAATGCTGGAAAAAATATTGTGCAGCAGCAGCAAAAACCGATATTTTCACAGTCAAATTTGACAGAAATCTCAGTATCGATTCTGGACAAAGACAAGAATACCATGAAGTAAATCATCCACCACCAAATCAGTTTAGAACGCCACCTCCACCAGTCAGCCCAGCTCCATTTCAAATGCATCGTTTTATGCAGCCTCCTGTGGTACATGGTGTTTCTCAATACCCTGCACATCACCCTCTTGTGTACAGTCGTTCGACCGATTTACCAGGTTCACATGCAGCACTAGTGCCAGAACATACGCCACTTCGAGTGTGCCATTCGAGTAGTGATGCTTTCCTCGTTAATCCAGAGCAATCTAGTGGAAGCGATGAAGGCTCCGGTATTGGCTCTGATGGTGGGTTACCACGTATTATAAAACCTCGAAAAAGGCGTAAAAAGGATAAGAGACTTGGTGACTTATCTAATCCTCCAGAAACAGATTTTAATGATAATGTGTGGCAAGAGAAAAAAACTATGCTCAATTCAGAAATAATGATAATGGTGTTAATCCCTGGGGAGGTGTTAATTGTGGATCTTGTTGGCCTACTGGCTATCCTTCCCCGCCTTTAACTCCCTCTAGTGCCAATAGAGAACGACGATTTTCGTTTTCGTCCTCAGTTTCAAGTTCTGAGGAAGATGTTATTGCTTCCTTAATGACATTATCAAGAATATCTACTCCTCCTCCCAGTGGCTCTAGTTCATCATCAGCTCTCTCTTGGACCATGCCAGTGACTCCACCATTTGAGTATGGTTTTGACAATGCCCTTTGCAAGCGATACGAGTGGATAAATGAACCTAATAATGATATTTGGAATGTCTCTACTACCAACAAACTTCATAGCTTCAAAGAACCAGTGAGAGATTCATTATTACAAGTCTCATCTGAAATCATCTCCTCCCCTTACGGACATCGTGATATTGAAATAAAGTTCTTTTCGAATAAATCCTGCTTGTGAACTAGTTATATTGTTAACTGTCAAGAAAACCACCGTCAATATGTGATAATTTATTCTTGTTCAAGTTAATGGAATGGTATTGTGGAAATTTTTTCGTTTCAAAAATGGGGATGGTATCGAAATATAGGGACGATTTGGGTTATTTGGTTACCCTATAGTTTCGTATTTGGGACCTATAACGTTGGGTACGGACTTGAAGTTTTTTTTCTGATGTGTTGCCTTTTTTGCTTTAGTATATTGCGATTAACTGAAACCGATAAATCATACCAGTGTGGACCTGTTTTAAAATTAAATTATTTTAGCTAGTAAATGTTTTAATTTTGACGAATAGCCAGTTATTTTAGTTTACTGCTAATAACTGATACGGTGTTTCTTCGTTAGCTAGTACGCACTCAAGAATCAAAGTTAGGTTAATCATAATGAAATATACCAAAATATTATGAAAACATAATAGTTTAGTAACAAAATTATGCAAACTACAAAAAAAAAATTATGCCCAGACCGCATTATATTAAATACGTAACCTAAACTGGCTTAGCCTAACCAAAATACCAACTAAATATTTAATTAAAATGTAGTTTCCGGTACAATCCCGTTATATGGGCCTCTAAAGAAGTCCAACAAGAGATGTTACAGTCAAACGGCAGAGACGCTTTGAAAAACCCCGTTTTTACAAGATGATTCAAGACACCGCTGAGAAAAATACTTTGTCTAGCGTGGTTTTAAGATATTTACAGTGTTGTTTTTTGGAGTTTAGATAGGAAAAAAGGTACCTAGGTTAGGTTACGTATTTAATATATGCAATGCTTTGCCCCCCCCCCTCTAATGTGCAAATATATAGCCCAAATTTGTTTCTAAACTATTATATAGTCATCCTATTTTATTTCATTAGCATCAACCAAACTTGACTTTAAGAACGGCCCATATAAAGGGAATGTATCTAGTTTCCCACGGAGCCGAAGCCAATTATCTGGTATAATTATAAAGACCATGAAAACCGGTTATTGGCTCATGTTCGCGATATAAGTTCTCGAGTGTGTGCTAGCTAACAAGGAAGTACCTCTGATACTTCAACGTGATTAGATTTATTCAATCATGACATATTATCTATGTCAGGCATCATTCAAAGTCATTTTCAGTGCTATTAAGTCATTGTCTAAAATGTCACTCCTGCTTCCGCAAGGTTGGACCACAGGCTTCCTACTTGCCTCGGTATAAAAGACCCAGCAACTGAAACGACGATTCAACGCCCTCTGCGCCAGCAATGGCTCAGGAGGATTTTTATGCTGTCATAAAATGTTATTAAACGACCCTTATTCTAGCTTTCGTCGCGTTTGCAGGTAGATTTCTGGGGTGACAGCCTCCTTCACATTTCATAGCTGTTCTGGTTTTGTTCTGTAGGTTTCACATGGTTTGCCTGTTTTAATATTTGGTACTGGTGCGTTAAACGTACACTTTTATATACTAATGAGAGACGAAACCCGCCAGATTGGTTATTTTCAAGAGACTGCTATTCAGAAATGGAACGTAAAGAGTAGTTTTCATTGCGTTTACGATATTTAAACTGTTGTTTTTTGGGGTTTAGGGGGGGGGGGAGGTACCTAGGTTAGGTTAGGTTACGTATTTAATATATGGTAGGCTTTACCCCCACCCCCTAATGTGGAAATATATAGCCCAAATTTGTTTATAAACTATTATATATTCCTATTATTTTATTTCATTAGCATTAACCAATCTTGACTTTTTAGAAGTGTACGTTTAATGTACCAGTACCTGATATTTTAATGAATTCCCCCCCCCCCGAGATAAGTTTACTTATATATGTATTACCCATAGTATTACTAACTAATTAGTTCCATAATAATATAGCCAAATTTTTACATCATGAGTTGAAAACAGAAGGGGGTCACCGTATCCAGCTAAAATCAAAAATGCTCAAAATCGTAGCAGCAATAAAACAAGTGGGCCGATTTGTATCTGTTAGTTATAATAATATAAGGGAAGGGGTCAGAAATGTCGCTGAATTTTTTTGCGGGGTTTTCTTAACTGGTTTTCCCAATCCTTAAAACCCTGTAAAAATTTTGAAATAGTTTCAGAAACTCATATCCATTTGTGAATTTCCTTTCCGACTTTTAATTTTAAATTTCCTTATGGGTATCACTTTCGTGAACAAATCTGAAAACTCAACTAAAAATTTTAGTATGTCGTTTTATTTAACAGTTCTTTTTTAAGATAAATTATGCAGTAGTACAGTCAACACATAGTCAGTACATCCTAAAGGCTATACTGGTCTTGACCATTCTAAACGAATTAACCTTATCGTCGAACGATTTGTTTTCAGTCACACGCCTCAAATATATACCAGGCAAAAAACGACTCCCCCCCGCCCAAAAGAAAAATCAAAAAGACAAAACAACAACAAGGGTAATTTTTAGTAATGCATATAAAAAAAAAAAAAAAACAGGTTTCCGCAAAGATCTTCGCTCGAGTCCGAAAAATGAATAAATAACATTCTGAGTTTTGCTTTTAAAAAGTACAATATAAATTAGAAATAGGGGTACTTCCTTGTTAGCTAGTACACCCTGAAGAATTGAAGTTAGGTTAATCATAATGAAATATACCTAAATATGATAAAAATATAATATTTTAGAAACAAATTTGGGCTATATATTTGCACATTAGGGGGGCTGGGGTAAAGTATAGTGGGTCTGCATGCCTAATGTGTTAGGTACAATTATTGTTCATATTATGAAATAGGAATTGGTGGACCCGCTATACTTTACCCCCCCCCCCCTCCCGAATATGCAAGTATATAGCCCAAATTTGTTTCTAAAGTATTAATAATTAATTGAAATATAGCTACAATGCAGTTTTCCACTGAGCCGAAGCTAATTGTCTGGTATAAAGACCGTGAAAAACCGGTTATTGTTCGGTCTTCACAATAAAAAATTCTCGAGTGTGTACTAGCTAACAAGGAAGTACCGAAATAATAATAGACACGGTAATGGTTTAGGCAAGCAAAGTAGACAAAACCCTTGGATTTTAAAAGGGACAAAATACGATTTGTGTTCTTGTTATGCATGATTTGAGACTATAGAGCCCCCGAATTCGAATATTTCTTGCAATCATCAGTATTCTCATTTTCTCGTCAAATAATTATGCATAATCATGAATGTAAAATGTCTTTGAACTATGTATGAAACAGTTTTTTTTTGTAGATAGTTTCTTATAATTTCAACATAATTCACATGTTTTTTTTCAATCCCCCCCCCCCCCCCCCCCCCCCCCCCCCCCGCCAAAACTTGTCCTTTTAGCCTACGCGTGCCTATTATGGTGATTAAGGCCTGTTGCGTATGCTTCAATGGTGTTCCTTTTTTTTTGGTTTTTACTGCTTGTCAGTACATTACCCAATGATTCCAAAATTTAGCCATCCCTTGGAGAGGCTGAATTTACTTCAGGCACTGTGAGTTTTAAATTATTATTTATTTCTTCGCTCTCCCTGTAAATTTCTTTTAATCCTATTGCGATTCAATACATTTTATTTGGTAACAGTGCCGTTTAGCCTCTTTTCTTAACTAAATTCATTCTACACTAACAAAATACTTACTTCATTATCTTAAAAAAATATTTGTAGGTTTTCAAAATTGCTGTCAGTTTAAATGCATCCCAGCCAGTGGTGTCAATTTACGAAAATATTGAGGGAGGGGGCAAGAATTTTTCTCCATTTTCTTTTAAATGAAGATATAAAAAATGGAACATTGAGCAAAATATAAAAAAAATGGAACATTAAACACATTTAGAACAGAGGGGTAAATACCTCGTTTCATGTTGTTTAAAAAAAAATGTAAGGTGGGGCGTGGTCTTTTCTAAATTGATGCAACTGATCTTAGGCCCTCTCCCCAATACATTAATATAGCACTAGGCTGTAAAAAAAAAAGTTTTTTGTTTTTTCTTATTGGCGTTTATGAACCAACTGTCAAATGACAGATGAGCACAAAAACAATACTGACCAACAGAATCAGCTAGCTCTTGTATATATCCTAGGTCTATATCGATTTGTTTGGGGGGGGGGGTTGCAGTTACACCGGAAGCGGCTCTAACAATCTCATGAATATATTTTCTTATGTAATTTAGTAAGATATAACTTTCCTTGTATCAATTTTCCTAGAGGAGACTAAATCTATCTGTAGGGGACGGTTCCTTCTAGGTCATAAAAATGTATGCCATTGCTGGAGCTGTGTGTTTGGAACGGTAAAATTGATAGATTTACTGACGTTGATGATAAAGATGGTAGTTTCAATTTTGACTTGATTGACATGGCTCTCCTCGCCTTTTGAAGCAGTTGAAGTGTTCTTTTGAATGATGCACGTCAAGTTCAATTCGTTTTACTAGTTGGAATTTCTATGGTGACAACGGAACATTTTGTTAATTAGGTTTCACTTTGTTTATTCCTGTGAATTGTTGCATTCGTGTCCGAATAACTGTCATCCTTGTAACGGTGGCTCACTTTTTAGTGGATCGCCCTTTCCATGTAAACAAAACTAACTAGTGTTCCACAAAATCTGTGAAGCCACCGGCCCATGAGTGTTGCGTCAATTATTAAGAATGTGTGGACTTGTCCCCTTTTCTTTTTCAATGCCATGTTTTATGATTATTCAATGTGACAAATCTGCTAATTAACGTCTATGACGTTTTTGCTCAACTTTCCGCCAACACGGCACTCCGACTACAGGACTCCACTATTTCAAAAAATAAATTCACTTGCACTGAAATCGACATTCACGGCCTTGAGATCGGTGATTATATTTCTGCTGTAAATATTACAATGTGACAGCTCTAAAACAAATCACAAAAAGCAAATATTTTAGAATTTTGAAGTGACTTATTGTAAATGTAAGGGTGAGTTTGCAACGTGTCTGAAAGCAAAGCACAGTAGCCTATTTTGGGAGCCAGAAAATACCCCTGTGGAACCCCCCCCCCCCCCCCCCCCCCCCCCCGATAATTCCCCCTGGAAAATCCCTCCACGCGCAAAATTGAGTAGCCAAAGTGAAAGTACAAAATAGGTACCTCAAAACGTCAATCAGATGTCGTAAGGGGTAATAAAAGAACCAGATATTGAAAACATTTTTAGGACAATGTTTGGTTGGTCCCCAAACCTTGGAGACCAACCAAGCCTTTCAAATTTTGAGCTAGAAAAAGAGGATTAGAACTCTCAAAAAATATCGTATGTTTCCCATTAACAAATACTATCTGTAAGCAATGGGAGTCGGCGTTTATCCCCCCCCCCCCCTCCCGCGGCTGGTTGGTTTTTCCAATCACTTTTGACTGAAAAAGACTAAAATCTTAATTTCTGACGTAATGAGCACCCTCCTAGGTTTCTGCAGCCACGAGGTGGAGGTGGGGATCAGCAAGAGACAGTCTCCCTCCTATACGGAATAAATTCTGCTCATTTTTGGGGTTTAATGCTACTCTTTACTTTCATAATAACAGCTTAGACCAGAAATATTCCCAGAAATCAAGAGTGATTAAAAATCAATTTCATTATTTTTATTCGTTTTTAAAAGTTTTTTTTTACCCCCCTCCTCTCCCTTGACAAAAACACCCCCAAACAAAAGGCTTGGATACTGCCCTGGGGATTATATATCAATTTCTACCTCCACCCTTCCCTCGTCTCTCCCTTAGAACTAATTCTGTATTTATCTGAAGGTTCAATGAGAGTTGGGATGTTTGGCATTAAAATGCACCCTTTGAGGCATCTTGTCCCCGCCCTAACCATAAAACAATTAGAGAGCCCCATTGTAGAGGTTTAAAGCAGCCCTTATATGGAAATATTTGAAATTGTAGACTAACAGGGAATTTACCTAATACACTGAAATTTGTTTAGACATTAAAAATATCCGTATAGGAGTGGGACTGCTCCTTCCTCATTCCCACCTCCGCCTCATGGTCGTAGAAACTTCGGAGGATGCTCATTCGATCAGAAATTGAGAGTTTCTGGTCTATTTTTCATAAGTCGAAAGTGATTGGAGACCAACCAGCCGCGGGGTGTGTGTATTTTCCACAGGGGGTATTTTCCGGGAAGGGGTGGTAAACGTCTAGCCCCGTGAACAATGGGCAAATTGTAAAACTTACAGCCCTTTCCCTAAGGGTTATGGGGGGGGGGGGGTCTTATCATCCCAGAGGCATATTTATTGGACCTTTCGATTATGAAGAACCAAATGGCTATCTCAGAATTTCACTCAGATGTCTTTGGGGGGAAAGGTGTGGCGCAAGGGGCCTAGTTTCCCTCCAATCTGCTTGGTCACTTAAAACGGCACTTGAACTTTTAAATTTTGTTCGAATGGCCCCTCTCCCGATTTCTAGGATCCTTGGTTTGGTACGATCGTCCCCGGGGGAAAACTTATTGAAAGTTTTATTTAATTTAGATAATTACAGAATTAGTTCTAAGGAAGAGAAGAGAGGAGGTAGAAATTGATATTTAATCCCTCTTGATTTCTGGGAATATTTCTGGTCTACGCTGTTATTATGAAAGTAAAGAGTAACACTAAACCCTAAAATGAGCTGAATTTATTCCGTATAGAGCTGCCCCTTCCTCATCCTCACCTCTTTCTCGTGGTCGTAGAAACTTCGGAGGATGCGCATTCGATCAGAAATTGAGAGTTCTAGTCCTTTTTTTATAAGTCGAAAGTGATTTGGAGACCAAGCAGCCTCTGTCCTAAAACTGTTTTTGATATCTGGTCCTTTTGTTGCCCCTTAGGATAACTGATCGATATTTTGAGGTGCCTATTTTGTACTTTCTCTTTAGCTCCTCAATTTTGTGTGTGTAAATTTTCCGGGGAGGAATTTTCCAGATAGGTGTTTTACAGGGGAGAGGGGGGTGAATGAACGCCTAGACCCGCCTATTTTGTACTACTCGGCTCGAGGTTCAAACGCCCCCAGCAAAATTTTCGGTTTTAGTACGGTTGGGGGAGGGTGGGTGTGGATAGTGGAAATGTCTCTTAAAAAATTTCAGTAGACGAGAAGTTAAGTGGCGACTCATCAGTAGTTATGATTGGCTTGGTTGAGCGTTAAGTTCTTAGCATGTGGTGTAACTAATTGAAATACTTGTCCACATTTTTTGTGGACATGGTGGGAAATAACCAAAAATAGGAGAAGGCAGGTATGTACGCCAGCGGGCTTTCGGTTCCGTGTCACCAAGGTTTTCTTTAGTAATTAGGATACTTTTTCGTTGAAATGAGTCCTTTAAAGGGATGCCAGTTCAGCTCTTTACTTCCCTCCCCTCCTCTGTGGGCAAATCCCTGGGCCCATTAAGTAACCAGCCAATGACATGGAAAAATAAGAGTGAATCATGGAAGACTTTTTGAGCTGAAATGCGTTAATTACTCGTAGGTAATTGTCCTCTTAGTTCGGTAAAAATCACCCAGGACCACCAATAGCCCCTTCAGGGTATGTACCAATTCTGGGAACACTCGTCCAATTGAAATTAGCCTAATCCCATATACGTGTGGAATCTATACGGGTAAAAAATTACAAAAAATGGAATGTCAAGTGAGACACGTTGGGTGAAAGTATGTATAGTTTAAAGTGTGTCAGTTGGATCAAGCTCAATTTATAACTTCCTCGTTATTAAGCTGGCGGAGTCTTTTGTAGTTAGTAACCAGTAATAAAAATGTTTTAGAGCAAAAGCATGGTCTTTTAATATGACGGATATAGATCACTAATGTTTACTGACGCTTTTCATTTAGATTGGTTTATAAATTGGGTTACAAAAGTATTTGCCACGCAGCCGTATTCACAGTTTTTTTTACCATGCCCCCCAATTCTCAAGATCTTGAAAATGTTAACCTTATTGGTTTTATCAATGACATTTTTAGTGCAAAAAAACTTGTCTTATGTAGAGAACCAAATTATCTTTTCAAAAGACGCTTTATACATAAATGTCCGAGCATGAAGGAGGGTATCCGAAGATTTTTTTTTTTTTTGGGGGGGGGGGGGCAATATAGAAAAAACGCATTTTCTGGCAAGTTTTTTCTTGGTGGGGTACCTCATTAGATAAAAAAAAATTCGTGTCCCTTTCAACAGCTGGGTAGCTGAATAATAGAAGGGTTTAACTATTGTCGTACCAGATAAAACAGCTGCACTTGGGTCAGCTAAAGTAAAGGGTGATGTGTCTCCCATGTATTATTTATTTTCCATGGCCAGTTTATGTAGAAGATGTGACCGCTGAGAATTAGGAGAAGGAATACCTTATCGAAAATTGAAAGCAATAGTACACCTTCAGTCACCAAAAGTATGGAAGGGGAGCCCACTCTCCTTCCATAGCCCTAAATGGTGTTGAATCATCTTGGGACAACCATTTCCCTCACAGTAATCTAAAGGTTCAAAAATAAATGCGTAGTTTGGGGGGGGGGGGGGGTAACCCATACACCCACTGAGGCTACTTAAAACTTGAACTTTTTTTGCATGCTAACCAATGGTCTGCTGAGCACAGGTGCCGATCTTCTGATTTTCCGCCTTTGACTGGAGTGCAATGCGTGGTTGGGGGCAAATCATCTGACGCATCTCTTGTTTCTCTCCCAGATTTCGCCAGGTACCCATTTAGAGCTGGGTCACCTCTGGCTGAGCTTACAGAGTCATCAACCCCCTGTACTCAAGATTTCAAATCTAGCGCAATAACGTCGACTAGGACGGCTCAAGCCTTGTCCCTAGGGCAAGTGCTCGAAATTATGCAATTGACGTACTGCTCACAGATAAGATTTAGTAGAAACGGTGGACATGTTTCATCTTGTTTAATTTGGGGGTCATGTAAAGATTCTCGGTCTCGGTGAAATCCTGACTCAATAGCCTACAAAAATGAGTTAAGTCTTGGAAACACTGTCTAAGCCCGTAAGTTATTTTATAATTCAATTAATCTTCAAGTCCGAAGTTTTCAAACGACTATAAAAGTAGGCTGAATTCTTTTCTTATGAATAATAATTTTTTTTGTCTTCTAATCAGTATGGTTTTGTAAATGGTTTATTTGAAAAGAAAAAATGTTTTCCAACATAAGAAGTTTTTCAAGAAAGGTAAAGCGCCATATTAAAAACCGAAGACTAGGAGAAAAAAAGTCATTAAAAACTTAAAACTCCAGACCAATAAAAAGAACTGTAAGTGGATAGATGAAACCCAAAACTAACAGAAATTGAAAATGAATAGCTATATCAACCGTAAACATAACAGATACCGCTTCAGGTTAATAAATGAATTTTAAACGAACAGAAATTTGTAATTTTCTCTTTTATAATTATAACATTGAAGAATCAAAAGTTGCTATGTGGCACGCAATGTTGTACGAGGTTGTTATAATAGCGTATTTGCAATATCTCTGGAATGGCTCGGGGCATCAGGTTGAAACTACCAGGGAGTGTAAAGGGGGCCAATTAGGCCTCAAGTTTTTACTTTGGGCAAGAGAGGAGGGGACTCAAAGTGTTTTTTTATCCTTATAGACGTTTTTGTACTATAAACCTCTGTGGGACATATAATATATTCACGGGTAAGTAACAAGGCAAATCAAAAGACACTGTGTGTTGCCAGGTCATCAAAACAGCGTATCTGCAATAACCTGGGCACGTCTTTGCAGATCAACTTGAAACCTTCGGGGAATATAGGAACGGGGATGGGAGGGGGTGCAGTGGTGGATCCAGGATTTTTTTTTGGGGGGAGGGCGAAATAGGTTGATCCGATAAACTTGCGTTTGGAGCAAGTTTAATTAACGCAAACTTGCGTTAATTAAGTTAATTACACTATTTTATAGACTATTTTAGGGGGGTGCGCGCCCCCCTGGATCCGCCACTAAGGGGTGGGCAATTGGAACTCGATGTTTGACTTGGGTCAGGTGCAGAGGGGAAGGGTTTAAAGATGTGGTCTTTAATCTCTTTTGAAAAGTTTTTACTATGGGCCCTTTTTGGACTAGAATCTATTTGCTGCGGAGAAATGATCTCGAAGAAAGTTTTGAGCCAATCGCACACCCAATATTAAACAATCCCACTTTTTCCATTATAAGACCTATGTGTAAAAATTGGCAATTTATATTATTTGCGACCCTTGCTCCAGGGACTGTAGGGGTCATGTTGTCCCCCCTGGAAGCACATTTATTTGATCTTTCGACTATTTGAAACATTAGGGATACCTCAAAATCTTGATTTTTGAAAAAAAAAAAAAAAAATGTCTTGGGGGATTTACTGGAGGCCTTGTACAGAGGTGGTTTCAAGGGGGGCCGAGGGGACACTTGCTCCGGGTGCAAAAAATCTTAGGGGCGCATAATTTTAAATAAATAATGTCATGGTTATAATCATTTTGTTATTTTTGAAATTTTATTTTTATTAAAGTGAAGTAGAGGGTGCAGTTGACAGTAAATACAATTGTATCCACATTTTTTTTTTTCCATACCTTGATCACCATTTCTTGAAAATAAAAGTAAGGGCAATAAAAGTAAAACTTAGCTATGATTTAGATTCCATTCATTTGTTCTAGGAACTCCAATATATAAAAAAAAAATAATGAAACACCGACACATTTCCTTAAAAAATCCTATGGATGTGTTAGAATTAATTGTGCAATACAGAGAAGAAGGGGTCGTCGTAAACTTAAGAATTGCCTATCAAATATTATTAGCGATTGTAGTTTCGGTGGCTAGTCATGAGTGGTCGTTTATTTTTCGACCTTAGTTCCTCCAGTGCCAGGAATTGCGCACAGGGTGTCTACGAAACCTCGCCAGATATCACGGAGATGAGCTGCAGCCCTGACGTCCTCCAACTGTGGTAAAAAGATACATCTCCCCTCTCCTCAGATCCTGTTCATACTGCCATCGCAAGGTGTGTCTTGATTGGCCTCTTTTCCGCCTTCCTTCACTGTGCAACTTATAAAATGTACATAGGAGTTGATCCTCTGGCATACGAAGGACGCGGCCAAGGTTCAAATGGTTTGACTGGTTCGCCGGCAAACTTCTATGTTTACCTTTTTCTGCCACGATATGTTCAGTATTGTTCTAAGGCATCTTTTCAAAGGCTACTGTGCCAGATTCGTTTCAACTTGTTAAAAGACGATTTAGCTTGCCCAATACTCCTTTTGATTTCGTTAGCTATTTCACCATTATAATCAATCCAACTTCCAAGGTACTTAAATTCATTGACTTGTTCAATTACTTTATCTTTGCTTTTTTGTATCAGCGGATAGTCAAATGTAGCCATGCTCTTTGTCTTACTGACATTCAGTGTAACCCCACTTTTTTGGCCTTTTCATTATGGCGTCGAGTAGCAGCTGCAGTCGCTGTTTCGCTTATCTGAGTAGAACAGTGTCGTCAGCAAAGTCCATGTCTGAGATTTGTTTGTAGCAAATCTTCACTCCAGAGCCAGAAGGCTTCTTTAGAATGTAGTCCATAACAGTAACAAACGAGAGTGGGGATGGGACACATCCCTGTTTTATGCTAGACGTTATCTTGAAGAAACGCGTATTCCTATTTTCTGTGCGCACACAGCATTCACTATTTTCATAGAGTGCGATTATTATTCTGACTAATTTATCAGGTACTCCGTAATAATTCAAAATCTTCCAGAACATCTTTCGATCAGCACTATTGAATGCCTTTTCAAAATCGATGATGATAATGTATATTCTTTTATTTTGTCCCAATCCTTGGACTCTTCCATTAGTCTAAGAATGGAAATAAGATCAGAGTAAGACCTACCAGGTTTAAAGCCGTATTGCTCTTTCCTGAGGTGTGCGTCTAGGGATGTTCTTAGGCGTTGTAATATCACTGCGGCTAGTATTTTACTAGACACTGACGTTAAGCTAATGCCATCCATTTGTCACAGATTAGCGCCCTTCTTGAAGAATTCTTGAAGTACGCCCTGGTCCAATCTCTTAAGGACTTCTAGGAGAGGATTCGAAATAGTTATGCAGACTCGAAGGGATGTCTTCATCATCTCTGCTATAATCCCTTTGACTCTAGAAGCATATCCATTTTCCAAGTTTCTCACAGCTGCCGTCACTTCTTTGGTGCTGGGGGGGTCAGCTCTTTCGTCAATTAGTAAGAAAGGTCAGATCGACTATGGGCCAGGACCGACTAAAGGATTTAGTGTTAATTAGCGTAGAACGCGAAGAATAAGAAGCAATCAGTTGGAGCGAAATATTTAATAATTTTGCTGAGGCTAAAGTAAGAAAAGTCAGATTTAAATAAACGGAACATTTTGTTAAAATTTGGCCTGAAAATTTCAGGGACGGGGGGGGGGGGGGGGGGGGGGGGGTTTGCTAATGAAGATTTTGCTCCAGGCACGAGAGAGGCCAGAACCGCCGCTCTGGGCCGGTGGCAAAAACACCATGTATTTTTCAAGGGCTTTTGAGCTTGTTAATTACTAGGCTAATATTTCAATATAGAAATCCAATATCAAAAGACGGTAAGTATTTTGTTTTTGTTACATTATATTTAAGAAATGCTGCTTGATTTCAGCCGACGTTGGTATTTAAGAGTTTTTGAAAGTAGCAAATATAAACATGAGGAGATGGGGAAGGAAAATGTATGGTCGTACTTGGTTACCTTTGCAACATAGTTTTCAAGCAAGCGGAAATGCTAACGCAGCCTAATTTAAACATTATTGCGGTGGAACCTTGTAAATTACCAAACAACAACAAAATAGTTTGAATTCGGTCCATGGTCACAAAATCACTTCCATTTGAGCTACTTTGCAAACCATTCAAATGAGGGAGCGCTAATGCATCGCCTGTGATAAATCTCGAACCCTTCAAAATATAGGGTTATGAAGAAGCAATCATAGAATCTATTATGATCTTTCTTTCTCCCTCCCTCTCTCTCTCTCTCTCTCTCTCTTTCTCTCTCTCTTTCTCTCTTTCTCTCTTTTTACCTCATTTATTAATAAACCAATGACTTTTCATTTGCTATATCATTATTAATAAAGGTACTTTTGGGGGATAATACAAGTAATATCAAATCTAGTCTGAGGAGATCTTAATATTATGTTTAGCACTAAAATAAAATATCAAGTCGACTTTCTGAATCTTCTCTATTGAACCGTTTTTCGATGGAATTTGAAATGGCCCTAAACCATTTTTTCGCCCCATTTCAAACAGCTGCCCGCGCACTTACAAACCCAAGACCTCCACGAAGGTGTTTCTGGTAGCACTGGAACAACCAGTATATGCTGCTCTGGTCCAGATCTGCTCGTGTTTTACTACCGTTGAAATTGAATGAAATAATGAAAAAGGAATACGTTTTTATTACAGATATTGATGCTAATAGTAGTATAAATAGTTTAGTAGTTGATAAGATTTAGGGATTTTTTCGCTAAGCTGATGGGATTTTTTCGCTAAGCTCTAGGCTGATGAATATGATTAGGTTTTGAGAATTTGCGGTATTGTGAAGATGTCTCGAATGGTGCTACTTAAATCTGATTATTTAGAAGCTCTTTGAGATGAACCTCTAAGTTCATGGCCGCACCAACTAAGGAGAATTTTACCAGATTGTGGAGTTGGGGAAATGTGTAAAAATGGACTGGGTGCATCGGTAGCTAGCACACTAGTAGAGACAATCATGTCCAACGCTAAATAATATAATAACCCATAACTCCTAAAAATAGAGTCAAATCAAAACAAAAAGTACACTATTAGAACCGCCTTGTCCGAAACCCCTATATAGGAAACAACAAGGGTCAACAAAACCTTGTTGACTTGAACAACAAGGGAAATATATTGGCTTGAAAATCAAGAAAAGTGGCTGAAACCACTGAAACCACTGTAATCTGCATATACGGCATCTTTTTTTTCTTTTCTTTGTCTCCTCGGATAGTTTGGCACTGGAACATGGTAGTGAGTTGTTTAATGGCTCATTTTAAAGGAAATTGATGTAGTTAAAAACCTTTTGTAATAAAAAAATTAAATAAAACAATTTTGTAAAAAAACTGCATTTTCTATAACAATGTAGTAGCTTATGCTATTAACATCAAGAATTTGTCATTACTACGTGCTTTTGTAATTAAGAAAACAGTTACATATAGAATCTGGGTTGCAGCGGTAGCTAGCAACCTAGTAAGAGACGATCACATCCAATATTAAAAAATGTAATAGCTCATAACTCCTGAAAATAAAAGTACACCATTAGAACCGCCGTGTCTGGAACCCCTAAATAGGAAACTTACATTCCCTTGGCTTGAATAACAAGGAAAATATATTGGTTTGAAAATCAAGAAAAGTGGCTGCTACTGCAACCATTACAGTAAAGAACGAACTCTAGTCTATACTAACTGAAATGCGCAATATAAAGAGCTACTTCAGACATTGATGAATTATATTAAAGCTACATAAAGCATCGAAATAGTTCACTATAGATATGGACTATGTAAGTTTCAGCTTTATCATGGTCGTAGAGATAGCTGAAGTTTTGTATAAAGGATCAGTACAGTTATAATTTCTCCCTGAAAAAATCATCACAGGCAAAAATTTTCCATGCCGAGAATCAAACCCAGGGTTAACACGAAGGATTGATATAGTTCATTATAAATGGATAGTATGTTATATTAAAAGGCGATCATTAGAAGAAAAACTATAGAGCAACTTCATTAGAGAAGAAAAAACTATAAAGAGCAACTTCAGATATTGGTGAATAATGTTAAAGAACTATTAAGTTCACTGGGTGAGAGCCAGCTATGCCAACCACTAGACTATACGGGATTTATTACTATACGTGATTAGTAAAGTTTATGTTAAAGAACAAACTATAGCCAATAGTAACTGTAAGCAAATAGTAGCTCCAAAGTTATCAGGGCACTTAAACATCATAGAGAGCTGTTTAATCTGGGTTGTCCGGGTTGTACATACAGTATCTATATAATTCGTCATATTCATTATAGTTGCAACTGTAGCTGCATCCTATCCGGGTTGCTGTTGTAGCGAGTTGGTTCCGGGTTGCAGCGGTAGCTAGCAACCTGGTAAGAGACGATCACGTCCAATGTTAAGAAATATAAAAACCCATAACTCCTAAAAAAAATGTTTCAGATCAAAACAAACACCATTAGAACCACCTTGTCCAAAACCCCTATATATGAAACTTTCTGTCCCTTGGCTTGAACAGCAAGGAAATATATTTGCTTGAAAATTAAGAAAAGTGGCAGCTACAACGTGCATTCGGCCTAAACGGGATCTTTTTTTTCTTTTTCTTTTTCTCCACAGATAACTTGCCACTGGAACATCCTAGAGAGTTGTTCAATGGCTCATTTTAAAGGAAATTATTGGGGTTAAAATCCGGGTTGCAGCGGTAGCTAGCAACCTAGTAAGAGACGTACATAAAGGATCGATATATTTCTTCATAAATGGTGTCAGTCAAGATGATATCATGTATTAGTTATTAATTAAAGTTTTGTTTAGACTTTAAATTGACAAATGTGTAATAATTGCCTACGGCAGGAATCAAACTTGCGACATTCAGAATAGAATTCTATAACGCTATCCACTACGCCAAGCAGCCTTTAAAAAAAAAACATTTTTAAAATAGTTTGTTATATGTAAATGATTATATTAAAAGAAGATCATTAGAAGAACCAACCATTACATATATTGGACTTAGTAACATTTTAATAGATCAAGGGGCACAGGTTTGCTAGTATGAAAGAAGCATTTCTGATTCCCTGCACCTCTACGTGGTTTAGGTGAATTTAAAAAAGGAGGAGTTGAAGTATTATTGGATTGAGGGGGAATAATTTACCACTTCGGGTAAGAAAAAATTATTTAGGGAAGAGGCAAGGGTAAGATGGTCCTTACTTTTGCCCGATGTGTGGAAGTATGGATGAGAGTTTGGGTCGTGTGAAGTATGAGTGGGAAGAATTGAGTGAGTTGCGAAGTGAAGTGTATGGAGAGTTGGACTTGATGACAAATGGCTTGTGAATGTAATAAGTGATGAATGTTTTTTGCAAGTGTTAAAAATTTCGGACGATATCTCTTGCTGGCAACGGAATACAGAAGTAGATTTTTGTGATTTGTGTTTTTCCTTGTTTATGTAATGTCAGTTATCTAGATGTGAATTTTCTTTTTTGTTTTGTATTGCCATGGTCCTAGGGCTTTTAGCGCAATAAAAATTATTATATATATATGTATATACATATATATATTATATATATATATATATATATATATATATATATATATATATATATATATATATATATATATATATATATATATATATATATATATATATATATTATATATTATATATATATATATATATATATATATATATATATATATATATATATATATATATATATATATATATATATATATATATATATATATATATATATATATATATATATATATATTATATATATATATATATATAATATATATATATATATATTATATATATATATATATATATCTATATATAAGATATATATATATATATATATATATATATATATATATATATATATATATATATATATATATATATATATATATATATATAGACGAGCAATAATTGTATATTTATATATGTATGTATGTATCTATTTTGTCTCGGAAACGGCTCCATATTTTTTTTTCGGGAAAAGTGACAGCCTGGGATATTCTGGCCTAAAAAACGATATAGATAGGTCATAAGTTTAAGAAAATTCGTTAAGAGCCTTAATTTTAGAAAAAATATTATCTGAGTGACTTTGTGTTATTTTATATCAGTATTGCGATGACGTTGTTACACTTGTCACACTTGTGTGGAAAAATTTTAGATTTTCATGTATGGAGAAGTGTATATTAAATTGCTTAAAGAGCAAAATACTGTTAATTGCAAAAAATATTTGCATATATTTTGGTAAGGGATTACAACAATTCAAAAACCTTAAAAATGAAAACAAAAAAAGTTTGCAGCTTAGTAGAAATCGTTGTTAGAAATCTGACTTGCGGTAATAATCAAATATCTTTGAATAGACATAGGTATGAAAAGACATCAAATTGTGTAAACAGCAAAAAAACTGATAATTGCGGAAAATATTTGTACAAGGGATTACAACAATTCAAAAACCTTAAAAAAGAAAACCAGAGGTTTGAAGCTTAGTAGAAATCGTCGTTAGAAAAACATCATTACCGAATTCTATTCTTATAAGTATAAGCAATGTCTTTTTAAGACATGGAAAAAAGTTGAAAAAAATTTTAAGTTCAGTTCAGAATCGCTAAAGTTATCATGTAAACAACAAAAATATTTAAGGTGCTTGAGCTATAATTTTAATGTTTTAATTCAAAGTAGAAAAAATACCTAAAATTTTGTTAAATAACTTTTTTTTGTTAGATAAAATCCATTCGCTACGTGATTAAGCTTACGTGATCAGTTATATAATGTCAGTAAGAAGGCCCAAGCAACGAAAATTTGCAATTATTTCAAATTTTGATTCGGAATTTTGACAAGAGATTACAACAATTCAAAAACCTTAAAAAAGAAAACCAAACAGTTTCAAGCTTAGTACTTATTGTTGTTAGAAATCTGACTTCTGGTAATGATCAAAAATTTTCGAAAAGAGAGCAGACATGAAAATACATTAAATTCTATAAAGAGCAAAAACTGGTAATTGCAAAAATATTTGTAAATATTTCAACAAGGGATTACAACAATTCAAAAAACCTTAAAAAAGAAAACCAAAAGTTTGAAGCTTAGTAGAAATCGTTGTTAGAAAAACATCATTACCGAATCTCTTTTCTTATAAGGATAAGCAATGTCTTTATAAGACATGGAAAAAGGCTGAAAATTTTTAAGTTCAGTCCAGAATCGCTAACGTTATTATGTAAACAGATAAAATATTTAAGGTGCCTGAGCTATAGTTTTAATGTTTGAATTCAAACTAGAAAAATACCTGAAAATTTTTAAAATTAGTTTTTTTTTTGCTAGATAAAATCCACTCGCTATGTGATTAAGCCTACGTGATCAGTTATATAAATGTCAGTAGGAAGGCCCAAAAACCGAAAATTTGAATTGTTTCAAATTTTGATTCGAAATTTTGACAAGGGATTACAACAATTCAAAAACCTTAAAAAAGAAGAAAACCAAAAGTTTCAAGCTTAGTACTTATTTTTGTTAGAAATCGGACTTTTGGTAACAATCAAAAATTTTTGAAAAGAGAGCAGTATGAAAGTACATTAAATTCCGTAAAGAGCAAAAAAAAACTGGTAATTGCAAAAATATTTGTATATTAACAAGGAATTACAACAATTCAAAAACCTTGAAGAATAAAACATTTTTTGAATGCAACCAGTTATATAATGTCAGTAGGAAAGCCCGAAAAAAAAAACGAAAATTTGCAATTATTACAAATGATGATTCTCTATTTTGACAAAGGAGTATAAAAATTCAAAAACCTTAAAAAAGGAAACCAAAAGTTTGAAGCTTAGTAGATATCGTTGCTAGAAATAAGAAAGACTGCACTATGAAAAGTATGAAAAGACAGCAAATTGTCTGCGGTTAGAAGACAAGTGACAATGAGAATCTATATATAGAAGCCTCCCGCGTGCCAAGTGCCGGGGCCCGGCGGCTGGTAATTGCAAAAATATTTGTATATATTTTAACAAGGGATTAAAACAATTCAAAAACCTTAAAAAAGAAAACAAAAAGTTTGAAGCACAGTAGATATCGTTGTTAGAAATCGGACTTGCTTTAATAATCAAATATCTTTGGAAAGACCGCAATATGAAAAGACAGCGAATTGTCTCAAATTGTCTGTGGTTAGAAGACAAGCGACAATGAGAATCCATATATAGAAGCCTGCCGTGTGCCGAGGGCTGGGGCCCGGCGGCGACGCCGCCGTCCCTACTTTCTAAATATAGGCTAGCCTATCGAGCTGCTGAAACAGAATAAGGCTACTCCTTTTCTCTTCTTGTTTTTTGCTCTTTCTGTATCCCTTCTCTGTTTGGTCTCTGTCTTTCTCTTTATTAAACCTTGAATGTATTTTTAATCTTTATGCTTGACTAACTTTGTCGTACTCACTGCCTGCGATAGGGCTTGTTTTACTGTTTCCTCTCGTGGTTTAACCTGGATTTTGAGTAGAGAAATCCAGTCCATGCTGAACTGTAGAAATGGTGTTGGCTAGTCTGTTTAACGTGTTCAGAAACAACTCCTTGGTTACCGTGACCAGTTTTTTTTCTTTTATGTGACACTTGATTTTTTAAGATAATCGAGCTTAAACTTTCTATCTGTAATCGTCCTAACGCTATGCGTGTTCACCTCAGCATACTGGAAATCGTCCTGAGCTTGGCACTCATAACGTACACAGTTCCAAAGTCCATAGTTTAACTTTTGTCCAATAGTCCGCTTCTATTGTCCATAGTCTACTTTATATTGCATCCACCTGTAACTCGATCTGTTAACAGGCTGAAGGGGTCTGCTTGCCTCGTGCTCTTAGGGAATTTTATGCCTTACAATCATTTTGCGAGTCTGATCGCGGGCTGACTGTCTCAAAGACAAAAAGGCCCCTTAGCGAATTTTCCCAGCATCACTGGGAACTCAAGAAGCAATTATGCTTATATATGCTTATATATATATATATATATATATATATATATATATATATATAATATATATATATATATATATATATATATATATATATATATATATATATATATATATATATATATATATATATATATATATATATATATATATTATATATATATATATATATTATTATACAGACGAGCAATAATTGTATATTTATATATGTATGTATGTATCTATTTTGTCTCGGAAACGGCTCCATATTTTTTCGGGAAAAGTGACAGCCTGGGATATTCTGGCCTAAAAAACGATATAGATAGGTCATAAGTTTAAGAAAATTCGTTAAGAGCCTTAATTTTTTAGAAAAAATATTATCTGAGTGACTTTGTGTTTATTTATATCAGTATTGCGATGACGTTGTTACACTTGTCACACTTGTGTGGAAAAAATTTTAGATTTTCATGTATGGAGAAGTGTATATTAAATTGCTTAAAGAGCAAAAATACTGTTAATTGCAAAAAATATTGCATATATTTTGGTAAGGGATTACAACAATTCAAAAACCTTAAAAATGAAAACAAAAAGTTTGCAGCTTAGTAGAAATCGTTGTTAGAAATCTGACTTGCGGTAATAATCAAATATCTTTTAATAGACATCAGTATGAAAAGACATCAAATTGTGTAAACAGCAAAAAACTGATAATTGCGGAAAATATTTGTACAAGGGATTACAACAATTCAAAAACCTTAAAAAAGAAAACAGAGGTTTGAAGCTTAGTAGAAATCGTCGTTAGAAAAACATCATTACCGAATTTCTATTCTTATAAGTATAAGCAATGTCTTTTTAAGACATGGAAAAAAGTTGAAAAAATTTTAAGTTCAGTTCAGAATCGCTAAAGTTATCATGTAAACAACAAAAATATTTAAGGTGCTTGAGCTATAATTTTAATGTTTTTAATTCAAAGTAGAAAAAATACCTAAAATTTTGTTAAATAACTTTTTTTTGTTAGATAAAATCCATTCGCTACGTGATTAAGCTTACGTGATCAGTTATATTATGTCAGTAAGAAAGCCCAAGCAACGAAAATTTGCAATTATTTCAAATTTTGATTCGGAATTTTGACAAGAGATTACAACAATTCAAAAACCTTAAAAAAGAAAACCAACAGTTTCAAGCTTAGTACTTATTGTTGTTAGAAATCTGACTTCTGGTAATGATCAAAAATTTTCGAAAAGAGAGCAGACATGAAAATACATTAAATTCTATAAAGAGCAAAAACTGGTAATTGCAAAAATATTTGTAAATATTTCAACAAGGGATTACAACAATTCAAAAACCTTAAAAAAGAAAACCAAAAGTTTGAAGCTTAGTAGAAATCGTTGTTAGAAAAACATCATTACCGAATCTCTTTTCTTATAAGGATAAGCAATGTCTTTATAAGACATGGAAAAAGGCTGAAAATTTTAAGTTCAGTCCAGAATCGCTAACGTTATTATGTAAACAGATAAAATATTTAAGGTGCCTGAGCTATAGTTTTAATGTTTTAATTCAAACTAGAAAAATACCTGAAAATTTTTAGAATTAGTTTTTTTTGCTAGATAAAATCCACTCGCTATGTGATTAAGCCTACGTGATCAGTTATATAATGTCAGTAGGAAGGCCCAAAAAACCGAAAATTTGCAATTGTTTCAAATTTTGATTCGAAATTTTGACAAGGGATTACAACAATTCAAAAACCTTGAAGAATAAAACATTTTTGAATGCAACCAGTTATATAATGTCAGTAGGAAAGCCCGAAAAACGAAAATTTGCAATTATTACAAATGATGATTCTCTATTTTGACAAAGGAGTATAAAAATTCAAAAACCTTAAAAAAGAAAACCAAAAGTTTGAAGCTTAGTAGGTATCGTTGCTAGAAATAAGAAAGACTGCACTATGAAAAGTATGAAAAGACAGCAAATTGTCTGCGGTTAGAAGACAAGTGACAATGAGAATCTATATATAGAAGCCTCCCGCGTGCCAAGTGCTGGGGCCCGGCGGCTGGTAATTGAAAAAAATATTTGTATATATTTTAACAAGGGATTAAAACAATTCAAAAACCTTAAAAAAAGAAAACAAAAAGTTTGAAGCACAGTAGATATCGTTGTTAGAAATCGGACTTGCTTTAATAATCAAATATCTTTGGAAAGACCGCAATATGAAAAGACAGCGAATTGTCTCAAATTGTCTGTGGTTAGAAGACAAGCGACAATGAGAATCCATATATAGAAGCCTGCCGTGTGCCGAGGGCTGGGGCCCGGCGGCGACGCCGCCGTCCCTACTTTCTAAATATAGGCTAGCCTATCGAGCTGCTGCTGAAACAGAATAAGGCTACTCCCTTTCTCTTCTTGTTTTCTGCTCTTTCTGTATCCCTTCTCTGTTTGGTCTCTGTCTTTCTCTTTATTAAACCTTGAATGTATTTTTAATCTTTATGCTTGACTAACTTTGTCGTACTCACTGCCTGCGATAGGGCTTGTTTTGCTGTTTCCTCTCGTGGTTTAACCTGGATTTTGAGTAGAGAAATCCAGTCCATGCTGAACTGTAGAAATGGTGTTGGCTAGTCTGTTTAACGTGTTCAGAACAACTCCTTGGTTACCGTGACCAGTTTTTTTTCTTTTATTGTGACACTTGATTTTTTAAGATAATCGAGCTTAAACTTTCTATCTGTAATCGTCCTAACGCTATGTGTGTTCACCTCAGCATACTGGAAATCGTCCTGAGCTTGGCACTCATAACGTACACAGTTCCAAAGTCCATAGTTTAACTTTTGTCTCAATAGTCCGCTTCTATTGTCCATAGTCTACTTTATATTGCATCCACCTGTAACTCGATCTGTTAACAGGCTGAAGGGGTCTGCTTGCCTCGTGCTCTTAGGGAATTTTATGCCTTACAATCATTTTGCGAGTCTGATCGCGGGCTGACTGTCTCAAAGACAAAAGGCCCCTTAGCGAATTTTTCCAGCATCACTGGGAACTCAAGAAGCAATTATGGTAAAAAATAATAGGTGATCTTAAATTTGTCAACTTTTCGAAAAGCTAACTAGAGACTAGTTTAAAATAAAGAAAACGTATAATCCATTACTAATTGTAAGGCAAAACACTGTCTATTCAATGTACTTACGGCATAAATAATATGTAACCTATGTCGGCAAGGTTTTCAATCAGTGTGTGTAGTACAACAGGGAACTCCCCAAGCGGTTACATTACTCAAACGATATTTCCTTTGAGCTGATTTGAATTTTTGATTGAGCTGATGCTAGAATATTTTTTTAGGAACTGCCCTTTTCTGAACTTAAAAAAGCTAATTCTGCTCTGTTCAATCGAAAAACAACAAACACTTTCTAATTATTTAAATTCCAATAATCTGGATATATCTATCTCCAGCTCAAAATGGGAGAAGTTAAATGTAATTTCTAAGATTTCCAGAAAATTAGCTGCCGGTTTAGTTCTCTGTCGTTTGTTCAGATCTCTAATCCAAGCTCTACAAGTTATTGCAAGACCGCCCAATCAATTCTAAATAGTTTGGCCACATAAACTGAAAAAACTATAACGGACGAGAAAAGGTGATTCTTTAAACTGTCGAACCCCCTTAATAATTGACGTTTACAGATTTCGCATTGTCAGGTGGTTGTCGTGTTTGGATTATCAGTGCCAACTTCCATGTTCATATGTGTAGGTAAAAGAAAAGGGTCAAATCATGTTACCGCGTCTGTGCCTGTAACCTCCATATTACTAATGGATTGCTTTTTGAAAAATTGATTGATGAAATACGAACATATTTTTTGCTTGCTTGTTAATTTTAGTTACTATAATTAAGTATTGTCTTAATATAAACTGTTTTTACACAACTGCAATGCTAATGCAATGTTAAATGCAATGTAACGGTAATTGAATTTACTTTCTTCTTATTAGCTTTTTCGAAATACAACTAGCGAGTTGAAAGTGCCCTTTTCTAATGAACGAGTTTCAAATACCTGCTATATAGTATAGCAAATTTATCATCGTGGTCCGTCAGGTAGCCTAGGACCCTATGCCAATTGTATTCATCATCTATGAGCAAGTGTGGACATGGACCTGGAACTAGTCACCACTTTTTTTAACGTAAATCTATGTGTAAAGATGGTTGAATTCGAAATATCTAAAATTAGGCAAGGTTCTTCATATGCATCTTGAATCACAGTGGCATTTTAGCATTAAGCGCTACAGGAAGTTCAAGGATTAGAATAAATGGTACATTACAATAAATTCTTTTCTTTTTCAGTAACTGTGCCTCAACCTCCCCAAAGGGTCTGGATGCCTCTTGGTCATCCTGACAGAACAAAATCAACGTGTAAGTCATAACTTATTTGATATTTACCTGAAGGCTTTATTATATCTATACTTGACGGACCCAAACAAACATGTTTTAATTGTTGAATATTTAATAGCCCGTCCATTCCAAAAAAGAGCACGTTGTCTTTTTATTATCAAATTAGGTGCAGCTCTTATAATTGTCACCCTGCTGAATCGACTGATGATGTATGACATATAGAAGCCAGTAAATATCCAGGCTCTTCGTCGGGGAAGAGGGGGGGGGGGAATTTGCACCATCTTGATTCTAGAGCGTTTAATTGTTTTTAACCTTGTATTTTCCTTCATAATATAAGTTTAACCATTAGTTTTCTTCAGATTTTAAAGTCTAAAAAGCAAAAATGACAAAAGTACACTTTCCTGTGAGGATTTCAAAAATACTTTGCAGCATTGTGGCAGAAAAACTGGAGCAATAATAAAAAACAATTTTTTAGATTAAGTTTTACTGTATGTTTAAAATTCTTTTAATGCCCTTCGGTTTTTCAAGAGACGAATGAGAATTTCACAAAATATTCATCTTCTCCCAGCAAAAACATTATTTTTTTTGTGTGTTCATAAGGGCATTTTCTCTAATTGTATATTTTCTACGCTATGTTTGATCATGGAGTAACGTTTGCATATATACATATATATATATATATATATATATATATATATATATATATATATATATATATATATATATATATATATATATTGGTTTAATCTTTTATGTTTTATATTATTTCGGTTTTAGTGCTGATGACACCTAGTTTTATACAAGCGAAATATCCGCAAAATCGCAAAAATCAATCGCAAAAAGCAATGTCTTCCACGAGCAGTCTACATCCATTGCTACGCGCATAGGTTGAATTTGGTCCTGATCCTGACAATCGGGGAAAACCAACTTGTTAAATTTTCTCGGCGGTGCAGTTACATTACATGTTTTCAACTGATATTTCTAAGCATCCAGATTCGTTTATTAGGGCTAAAACAAACTTGGGCTGGAGGCTCTTGATTTTTAGAAACTGTTAGACACTAGATGGGATTACTGGTATGAGTCAGTTTGCAAGATAAAACTGCGAATGGAGCTAATCAGTCAAGCATGAAATGAACCAATCACTTGATGTGTTTTCTGTGCCACGAGTCGTTTGCAGCTGAGACCAGGGGTTCAAAAGATTTACTTTTAAATGACTCTTTAAAAGGAATTTAAAATTCATAGATCATGGGCAAATAAAGAAAAAAAAAACATTCTAAAGGCGGGGTTAAACATGGTTGCATTGCAGTCTTGGCCTCCTTGGTCCACCTTCCGCTTTAGCCCATCGAAACTCACTCGAGCGGTGGGTCGTGCACAGGAGGAAAATGGACGAATTGGACATAGCATTATTAGTATGCATGGATGATGAGTATACTTGGATTTTAATATCAACACAATACAACTGGCAGTTTTTAAATGACAATATTATTTTTAAATGCAATTTTGACTATTTAATTATAACTTTAATGCTATACACACCTGATTTTTGAAGAGTTTTCTTGATAGTGTTCCACAAATTTTACTTTAACTTGGCTTCTCTATACTCTATTTATTTGATATTGTATAAAGCTTCATGATTTTTGACAAAATCAGTTAATTGTTCATCATTTTCGCTGCTCGTCCAAGTCACGTTTCCATTCATCGTTTAAACAAAATGGTCAGTGCTACATGTGAAAAAACGTCCCACAACTGATTATCACCGCTATGACGACCATCATACAACTAGAAGCGCCGCTATTTGACGTTAAGGTGACATTCGACGTTCTCTAAGAAATCTGCTCTGATGTTTTGTGTAGACAACGTTTTATTGAGATCATTAAACACTGCATTACGGCCGCTAGATAATGGCACCGCTTGTCTAGGAAACCATAGCTTTAGTCTCTAAAATGCTAACTTTTTTCCAGTATTTGAGGGCAACGTAGAAATTTTAAACTTAAATAGAAAATTTTCCATCGGATTAGGTTTTCTAGTTTTTGATCATTTATTGTACGACCGATAAATAAATAACAATAATACAACAATAAAAAAGTAATTTAGCGATAAATCTAAACAAACAGCGGGTTAAAATTCAGGATAAGCTCATTGCTGATTTCGATTTTAATATGCCAATCATTTAGTCGAAAAATCCTCAGAGGTATTTGGTATTTTTAAGCATTGATGAGCGAACTAGAGCTACTGCAGTTTAATATTCCATTAAGGCCAAGAGATGCCTAAAGGGTTGCTTTATTTTCCAGCAGCTAGACTGTGCGCGAAGTTTCTGCACGTCTTCAATCTACGCAAACTAATTTAGTACTTGCGGGCATGGTTGTCACCTGTAGCACAAAAAGTACTATTTTAGCGCTATTTCTTCATGTGTTGCACTGTAGCACGGACTACATTGAATGTAGCACTTTTTTCTCTTATATGATCAAATTGAAAATATAAACCTATAAAATGCAATTATATGGCGTGTCTCACATCAAAATATGTGTCGGAACATTTTTATGCCTGACAATAATCTAAATACATTTAAATATGGGAAATGCGTGTGGGTGTACATTTTCCCATTCAGCGCTCTGATCAGCTACATTTTTTACGCATACATTTTTATTTCTCTACATTAAGAAAGATTAAAAAATTGCCCTAAAAAACTAATCTAAGTGCACTTAAAACAGACCATGCGCGTGTCGCGGCACAAGACGCGAGATGTGCAAAGAATATTTTGACTGTAACACTAAAAAATCGCTGTATAGCGCGCAAATTTGGACAATTGTAGCCGTGGTGGCAACCGTGCTAACCGGGCAGATATCGATAAGATATCGAAAAAAGAAAAAAAGAATAAAATAGATATCGATAAAGAATAAAAGAATAAGAAATATATCGATAAAGAATAAAATTCAACAAGAAAGGATATCAAAAGTGACTATACGACTATAAAAGTCGTAAATATCAACATTTTACGACTTTTCCTTGATTTCTCATATTGTTCATATTTTATGAACACATTTTCGATTATTGAGTTCCAAATTTTAAATTTTGGTTGGAAACTGTAAAATGTAGATCACACGTCGACTGTATAAAATCAGGTAAAAAACAAAAAAAAAAAACAAACGTAGAATGGCTAAGCGAAGGTAGAAATCAACCGGAGACTCTCAGCTGTAGAAATTGAATTAGTAGGTAGAAGCTATCGCGAGGAAATCCATAGTAGGCATTGTGTAACAGCCTATTTCAAAATGTTCAGTTAAAAGAAAGTGTCTCTCAAGAAGGCGCTTTGAATATAAGAAAGTTCAATAGCTCGTAACTTTTTGATGTCTTAGTAATGAGTATTTTGCAGTATTTGCACCTCAATATCACAAGCAATTTTGGTAGCGAGCGAAATAACTCTTCAATAGGTTGGCAGTATTTAGCGTAAGATGTCGTCGTAATTACTTATAAAAGTCACTTAAATGTCACTTGGAGGTTTTCCACTAGTGATTTTTGTTCCACTAGTTTTAACCGCTAGCCACGACTCTGTAAACCATTTGGTTAAATAAACAGCATTAAAATAGTGATATGATCGAAACCCCAAGCTTTCTAAAAGTCAGAATATAATTTGTACTTTACTGAAAAAAATTCAAATGAATTTACTGAAAAAAAAAATCTGCATTGTCAGTTTAATATACATATGCTGATATTTATTCCTTAAAATCTTAATTGATTTTTGACTTCTTAAAATTAGAAAAGTGGAAACATTTAAAATAATATTTTTCAGTAAAGTACAAATTATATTCTGGCTTTTAGAAAGCTTGGGGTTTATAACCCTACCCATATTAATTTCTGCTCGTTTTGAATTTGAATCTTATTTATTTTAATTTCTGTTTGTTTTGGGTTTCATTTGTTTATTGATACTGATTTGTGGTAGTTGTATTTTTGGTAGATTAGTTTATTCTATTTTTGTTCATTTTGGTTTAATGGAGTTCATTTTTTTTTAAAAACTTATTTCGTTGAAAAGGTTTTTTTTTAATGAATTTCTGTTCGTTTTTATATTGACATAGTCTTTTTCAGGGAGAAAGACTGAGCCTCTTCTAAAGTTAAACAACTATCTCCCTTCCATAATAAACCTTAAATACCCCCTGGGCATAGCTTACAACTCTTGCCCCTAATCTCTGGGATTGGTTCAACCCAAAAGGTCTTGTTATATGATATTTAGACCATTTTGAATAGAATAGCTATCTCAAAATTTCTATTAGATGCATTTCGGGACAATACAACGTGTGTGCTGCCCTCCGATCACATTGACTCTTAAAAAGAACACTATAGCGTCTGATTACCAATCCAATTAGCCCCCCTCCGAAGTTTATATGACCAATTGACCGTGCTTTCTATAAAAACCTTATATGTCTCCAGGGCATAACTTACAACCCTTACCCTGAGGGCTGGGGGTTTTGTTATCCTCAAAGACAAAATTTCCAGACCGTTTTGATACGCTGAACAAAATGGCTGACTCAAAATTTGATTGGAAGTCTTTTGGGAAATTATGGGCGTAGGGGGGGGGGGGGCATTTTCCCTTTGATCACTTTCTACTAATAAAAAAGGCACTAGTCTTCTCAATTTCAAGTAAAATGAGCCCTTTTTGAAGCTTCTACGACAAAACTTTATAAAAATCTTATATGCCCCAAGGGCTTAACTTACGACCCTTGTCCTGAGGGCTATGGGAGGAGGACTGTCATCCTCAAAGACATAATTTCCAGACCTTTCAACTACGTTGAACATGCCACATTAAAATGTTTATCGGAAATGTCTGGGGAAATGATGAGTGTGGGGAGATTCTCCCTCCGAATACTTTCGACCATTAAAAGGGCAATAGCCCTTTCAGTTTTCAATCGAATGAGCCCTTTTTGAAATTTTTACGACAGCGCTTTCTATAAAAAACATTATATTTTCCCAGGGCATAACTCACAACCTTAGCCCTGAGGGTTGTGGGGGGGGAGGGTTATTCCTCAAAGACCTAATTTCCAGAACTTTCAACTACGTTACACAAAATGGCTATCTCAAAATTTTGATTGGATGTGTTTGGGGGAATGGTGGGCGTCAGAGAGGGTTAGTTACCCTCCAATCACTTTCGACTATTGAAAAAGGCACTAGGGCTCTCAATTTCCAACTGAATGAGCCCATTTTGAAGTTTCTACGACAACGCTATCTATACAAACCTTATATGCCCCTAGGGCATAATTTACAACTTTTGCCTTGGGGGCTCTGGGGGGTTTGTCATCCTCAGATACATAATTTCCAGAACTTTCAACTACGTTGAGCAAAATAGCTATCTCAAAACTTTGATTGGATGTGTTTGGGGAATGGTGGGCGTGAGAGGGGGGTTAGTTGCCCTTCAATCACTTTCGACTATAAAAAGGGCACTAGTACTTTCAATTTTCAATTGAATGAGCCCCTTTTGAAGTTTCTACAACATCGCTTTCTATAAAAACCTTATGTGCCCCCAGGGCATAGCTTACCACCCTTGCCCTGAGGGCTGTGGGTGGTTGTCATCCTGAAAGACATTATTTCCAGAACTTTCAACTACGTTGAAAAAAATGGGTATCTCAAAATTTTGATTGTATGTGTTTGGCGAAATGGTGAGCGTGAGAGGGGGGTAGTTGCCCTCCAGTCATTTTTAACTATTAAAAAAAGCGCACTAGCCATTTCAATTTCCAATTGAATGAGCCCTTTTTGAAGTTTCTACGACAATGCTTTCTATAAAAAACCTTATATGCTCTCAGGGTATAACTTACAACCCTTGCCCTAAGGGCTCTGTGGGGGGGGGGGATTTGTCATCCTCAAAGACCTAATTTCCAAAACTTTCAACTACCTTGTACAAAAAATGGCTATTTAAAAAAAATGATTGGATGTGTTTGGGGAAAAGGTGGGCATGAGAGGTGAGTTAGTTCCCCTCCAATCACTTTTGACTATTAAAAAGGCCACTAGTCCTTTGAATTTCCAATCGAATGGGCCCTTTTTCAAGTTTCTACGACAAAGCTTTCAATAAAAACCTTATATGCCCCCAAGGCATAACTTATAACCCTTTCCCTGAAGACTGGGGGGGGGGGTCATCCTCAAAGACGTGATTTTCAGAACTTTCAACTACGTTGAACAAAATGGCTATCTGAAAAATTCCAATTGGATGTGTTTGGGCAAATGGTTGAAAACAAAATGGCTGGGTGTTTGGGGAATTATTGGTGGGCGTGAAAGGGGGGGGGGGTTAGTTGCTCTCCATTCACTTTCAAACTATTAAAAAGGGCACTATCCCCCTTCAATTTCACAATCAAATGAGCCCTTCTTGAAGTTTCTATGACAAAACTTTCTTTAAAAACCTTGTATGCCCCCAGAGCATAACTTACAACCCTTGCCCTGAGGGCTCTGAGGGGGTTATTATCCTCAGACCTAATTTCCAGAACTTTCAACTGCGTTGAACAAAATGGCTATCTAAAAATTTGGATTGGATATAGTTTGGGGAAAAGGTGGGCGTGAGAGGGGGGTTAGTTGCCATTCAATCACTTTCGACTATTAAAAAAGGGCACAAGCCCTTTCAATTTCCAATCAAATGAGCCCTTTTTGAAGTTTCCACAATATCGCTTTCTATAAAAACCTTATATGCCCCCAGGGCATAACTGCAACCCTTGCTCTTAGGGCTGGGGGGGGGGGGGCATCCTCAAAGGCATAATTTTCAGAACTTTCAAGTACGTTGAACAAACTGGCTGTCTAAAAATTTTTATTTGATATGTTTGGGGAAAAGGTGGGCGTGAGAGGGAGGTTTGTTGCCTTCAAATCACTTTCGACTATTAAAAAGGGCACTAGCCCTTTTTTTGAGTTTCCAATCGTATGAGCCCTTTTTCAAGTTTCTACGACAAAGCTTTCAATAAAAAACCTTATATGCCCCAAGGCATAACATATAACCCTTGCCCTGAAGACTCTGGGGGGAGTGTCCTGCTCAAAAATATAATTTCCAGAACTTTCAACTGCGTTGAACAAAATGGCTGTCTAAAAATTTTGATTGGATGTGTTTGGGGAAATGGTGGGCGTGGAAGGGTTGTTATTTGCTGTCCAATCATTTTCGACTATTAAAGAGGGCACTAGCCATTTCAATTTCCAATCAAATGAGCCCTTTTTGAAGTTTCTACGACAACGTTTTCTATAAAAACCTTATATGCCCCCTGGGCATAACTTAAGACCCTTGCCCAGAGGGCTGTGGGGGGGCTGTCATCCACAAAGACCTAATTTCCGGAACTTTCAACTACGTTGAACACAAATGGTCATATCAAAATTTTGATTGGATGTGTTTGGGGAAAAGGTGGGTGTGTGAGAGGGGAGTTAGTTGCCCTCCAATCACTTTCGACTATTAAAAAGGGCACTAGCCATTTCAATTTCCAATCGAATGAGCCCTTTTTGAAGTTTCTACGACAACGCTTTCTATAAAAAACTTTATACGCCCCCAGGGCAGAACTTACAACCCTGGCCCTGAGGATGTGGGGGGACTGTCCTTCTCGAAAAAAATAATTTCTATCTGGAAATTAACTACGTGAACAAAATGGCTGTCTTAAAATTTTGATTGGATGTTTTTTGGGAATGGTGGGTGTGAGAAGGGGTGTTAGTTGCCTTCCAATCACTTTCGACTATTAAAAAGGGCACTAGCCATTCCAATTTCCAATCGAATGAGCCCTTTGCGACGAAGTTTCTGCGACAACTCCTTCGATACAAAGTGCTCTGGTCGAAGGAAAAAAAATATACATTGTGCCAACATCGTTCTTTACTTAGGCAGCACGATTTTGCTGCCTATAATAGATGGCAGTTTTGGCTATTTGATTCTAATCTGGACTTCTAAAATCACCGCAGGATTCACTGCTGGTGAAAATAAGCTAGCCACCTGTGTTGGGCATGTATGAAACGCGTAATAGTACAATTTCTGCTATCCAAATGAAAACAGTTAAAGACTATAGCTATAGGCGAATACCTCTTGCCTAAACCTTCAGGAAAAATCTCGGACTTGGGATTACTCCTAATAGCTGATAGCACGCCTTGGTATAACTTAAAATTACTTCAGACTATCACGCTTGACATTCAGGTCTGGGCAGGGGTATTGTAACGTGAGTGTAACCAAGCGTTAAATTATTCCTGAAGCCGAAATCTCCCTTAAACTTCCGTATGGTATCCCTTTGGTATACCCCCTGCTGAGGAAGGCTAAAACTAAAAGTAGGACTTATACTCTCTCGAGTTACACCAACGGTAACCTTATAGTATTTGCCACCCTGGCCAGAAAATTGGGTAAAAGATACAGAGTAAGGAGCGACCCGGCTCAATAGCTCAAACTCTAAAAAAAGGAATTTGAAAACCAATAGATACATCAAAAGAATCATATTTTTATGCTGATTCAAATATATAGATTTCATCAAGTTTAGTCCTACCCATCAAAAGTTACGCGCCTGAGCAAATTTGTTGTGATTTTCGAAAAAAGGGGGAAACACCCCCTAAAAGATAAAGAACCTTAATGGAAATCACACCATCAGATTCAGCGTATCAGAGAACCCTACTGTAGAGGTTTCAAGCTCCTACCTGCAAAAATGTGGAATTTTGTATTTTTTGCCAGAAGAAAGATCACGGATGCGTATTTATTTTTTTTTTTTTCAGGGGTGATCGTATCGACCCAGTGGTCCTAGTATATCGTAGCAGGGCTCATTCGAACGGAAATTAAAAGTTCTAGTGCCCTTTTTAAGTGACCAAAAAATGGAGGGTAACTAGGTCCCCTCCCCACTCATTTTTTCCCAAAGTCACCTGATCAAAATTATGAGATAGCCATTTTGTTCAGCATGGTCGAAAATATAATAGCTATGTCTTTTAGGATGACTTAATCCCCCACAGTCCCCGGAGGAAGGGCTGAAAGTTATGAACTTTACCCAATGTTTACATATAGGCTAATATTGGTTATTGGGAAATGTACAGACGTTTTCAGGAGGGATTTTTTCTGGTAGTGTGGGGGGTCGGGGGTTACGTGGGAGGATCTTTCCATGGAGGAAGTTTTCATGGGGGAAAGGACAGTGCTATGAAGGGGGCGCCGGATTTCCCAGCATTATTTAAAAAAAACCGATCAGAAATTAAATAAATAAAAACAAGTTTTTCAACTGAAAGTAAGGAGCAGCATCAAAAGTTAAGACGAACAGAAATTATTACGTATATGATCTGGGTTCGCCCTTTAGTCAATGCCTCGCCCTTTACGCCAAAGATTTTTTAGTACTTTCATAAGAGTTATTTATTCTAATTAACGGCCTATGTGATTAAGGGGTCATTTTTAAAGAATTGAACTAAATTCGAACTTTAGCGTAAAGAGAGCGAGGTATTGACTAGGGGGCGAACCCCCTAATATACGTATTAAAA
This sequence comes from Artemia sinica, assembly GCA_027921565.1. NCBI lineage: Eukaryota > Metazoa > Arthropoda > Branchiopoda > Anostraca > Artemiidae > Artemia > Artemia sinica. Next base: position 33,245,128 of record CM051270.1, read on the forward strand.
AGATATGAATGTAGAAGTTCGTTACGTAAGTTAATTCGTAAGCGACGTATATTTATTACTAATAAAAAAGTTCGTAAATAAAATTAAACAACTTTCGAGGAAGCCATTTAACCAAATAAAAGTAAAATTAATATGTAAATTTTGTTTTAATTATTCATGTACGGTGAGCCAAAATCAAAACCTGCATTAATTTAAAAACGTTCAAAAATTAAATTAAAAAAAGAAGATTTATTAACGGAAGTAAGGAGCGACATTAAAACTTAAAACGAACAGAAATTATTTGTATATGAAAGGGGACTATCCCCTCCTCAACCCCTCACTCTTGACGCTAAAGTTAGACTCTTTTCTCACAACTCTATTTTTTTTTTTTAAACAATAAAAAACTTTAGCGCAAAAAGCGAGGCGTTGAGGAGGGGACAGCCCCTTTCACATACACAATAATTTTTTGTTTTAAGTTTAATGTCGCTCCTTACTTTCAGTAAAAAAGAAACTTTTTTTTTTTATTTAATCAGAGGCAACGCTATAGCGTTGCCTATAGTAAAGGCCATACGGCTCCAATGTTTTATTATTATTATTATTATTTATTATTTTTTTTTTCCCCACAGGCACTTCATATGGAAGGGGTCGTCGTAGAAACTTCAAAGGGGGCTCATTCGAATGGAAATCGAGAGTTCTAGTGCCCTTTTAGGGTCAAAAGTGATTGGAGGGCAACTAGCCCCCCCCCCCGTCTATTTTTCCCCCAAACTTATCCAATCAAAATTTTGAGATAACCATTTTGTTCAGCGTAGTTGATTTCCAGATAGAAAATATATTTTTGAGGAGGACACTCCTCCAAAAACCCTCAGGGCAAGGGTTTTAAGTTATGCCCTGGGGCATATAAGGTTTTTATAAAAGGCGTTGTCGTAGAAACTTCAAAAAAGTCTCCTTCGATTGGAAATTCAAAGGGCTAGTGCCATTTTAATAGTCGAAAGTGATTGGAGGCAACTAGCCCCCCCCCCCGCACGCCCATCATTACCCCAAACACATCCAATCAAAATTTTGAGATAGCATCTTGTTCAGCGTAGTTGATTTCCAGATAGAAAATATGTTTTTGAGCAGAACACTCCCCCACAACCCTCAGGGCAATGGTTTTAAGTTACGCCCTTGGGGCATATAAGGTTTTTATAGAAGGCGTTGTCGTAGAAAACTTCAAAAAGGCTCATTCGATTGGAAATTCAAAGGGCTAGTGCCCTTTTTAATATTCGGAAAGTGATTGGAAGGCAACTAGCCCACCCCCCCCCCGCCGCCCATCATTCCCCCAAACACATCCAATCAAAATTTTTGAGATATCCATTTTGTTCAGCGTAGTTGATTTCCAGATAGAAAATATGTTTTTGAGGAGGACTCTCCCCCACAACCCTCAAGGCAAGGGTTTTTTAAGTTATATCCTGGGGGCATATAAGGTTTTTATATAGAAGGCGTTTGTCGTAGAAACTTCAAAAAAAAGGCTCATTCGATTGGAAATTCAAAGGGCTAGTGCCCTTTTTTAATAGTCGAAAGTGATTTGAGGGCAACTAACCCCCCTCTCTTGCCCACCTTTTCCCCAGACACATCCAATCAAAATTTTGAGATAGCCATTTTATTAAATGTAGTTTTAAGTTCTGGAAATTAGGTCTTTGAGGAATAACTCCCCACAGCCCTCAGGGCAAGGGTTGTAAGTTATGCACTGGGGGCATATAAGGTTTGGTATAGACAACGTTGTCGTAGAAAACTTCAGAAAGGGCTCATTCGATTGGAAATTTAAATGGCAAGTTCCTTTTTTAATAGTCGAAAGTGATTCTAAGACAACTGACACCCCTTCCACGCCCACCATTTCCCCAAACACATCCAATCAAAATTTGAAATAGCCATTTTGTTCAACGTAGTTGAAAGTTCTGGAAATTATATGTTTGAGCAGGACACTCCCCCCACAGTCTTCATGGGCAAGGGTTATAAGTTATGCCCTGGGGGCATATATGGTTCTTATGGAAGGAATGCTCGTATAAACTTCAGAGAGGGCTCATTTGATTGGAAATTTAAAGTTCTAGTTCACTTTTTAAGCGTCAAAAGATATTGGAGGGTAACCAGCTTCATCCCCCCCAACCCTTTTTTCCCAAATACATCCAATAAAAATTTTTAAGTTAGCTATTTTGTTAAAAAAACAGTTCAAAGATCATATAACAAAAAAATTGCGGTGTCGACACAACCCACCAAGGCCCGAGGGCAGGCATTGTAAGTTATGCCCTGGGGGCATATATGGGTCTGGAACGCTGGCGAGAGCATTTTTCTGAGCTACTGAACCCTGTCAAACCCCCGTGCGATCTACCTGCCTTCTCGAGTGCTGCTAGAGAGCCCTACGCAGTAAAACCTCGATCCGCCAAGTATTGCGGACGTACAAAAAAGCGCTGAAGTGCATGAAAAAAAACAATAAAACTCCTGGAGAGGATGGGATCCCTTCTGAAATGTTCAAGTCCTCACCAACTCTACTATGCCGCCTAAACTAACGACCTTTTTGTCCAGGTGTGGACGACAAAGACCTTCCCAAAAGACTGGAAAGTATCAGTCCTCGTTCCTATACAAAAAAGGAGATAAGGCCATTTGCGGAAACTATAGAGGTATCTCCCTGATCGACCATACCATGAAGATCTTCTGCGTCATTCTTTTGAATCGATTCAAAGACGCACGTGACAAGTTAACCCGTCCTGAAAAAGCAGGCTTCAGACCAGGCAGAGGCTGTCCAGAACAGATATTGACGATTCGCCTCATCCTTCAGCAGTAGTACAGCAGGTTTCATCTACCCCTTCTCATCGCCTTTATTGACTTTGCAGCTGCCTTCGACTCTCTCATCAGAGAGGAGCTATGGAGAATTATGGCTGAAGACGGTGCGCCACAGGAGATCATTGAGATACTCCGAAGTGCGTATAAGGACACTGAGACTTGCGTCCGTGTCTCCGGCAATGACACCCCTAAGTTTCCAGTGGAGTTTGGGGCAAAGCAGGGATGCCCCCTTTCGCCTATATTATTCAACTACGCGATAGACTGGATCATGTATAATGCAGCCCCTGACAGATCTGGACTTCGCAGACGACGTTGCTGAGCTGGAAACTACCGCCGACCGCTTACAAGGCTTGATCGACGATACCTATGAGGTCTCAAAGCGCATCGGACTGGCCATCAGCGGCGCAAAGACTAAAGTATTGGCTCTCAACCAACCTGCTCCTTGCCAAGTTATCCTCGACGGTGAGCCAATAGAAAGCGTTGAGGAATTCAAGTATCTTGGCTCTATCATAACACCAGATGGCGGAGCTGAAAAGGGATATCTCTTCCCGCATAGCAAAAGCCTGGGGAGTGTTTTACTAGTCTGAAAAAATCATTATGGACCAGACGGGAGATCTCAACCAAAACAAAAGTCAGAATCTATGGTGCAACTGTTCGAACAGTTACTACTGTATGCTTGCGAGACATGGCCGATCAAGACTGAAGATGCGGAGAAACTTTGGATGTGTTCGACCACCGCTGCCTTCGTTATATCCTCCGCATTAAGAGATGGGACAGGATTTCCAATAGTGAAGTAAGGAGTCGCTGTGTCCAATCAGAAGAGCTATCGCTTATCATTAAAAGACGTCGCCTGAAGCTCCTCGGCCACACATTGCGCCGTCCCGAAGGCACGATATGTCGAGACGTCCTTGTGATCTGCGAACCAGCCCCCTCCTGGAAACGTAAACCAGGAGGACAAAAGAAGAACCTGTGGCAAAAATTCAAGGAGGACCTGGAACCGTGGGGAGGATTCAGGAGACACGGTCGGAGATGGGACAAATACTGGCTGAAGATCGCCGGAGAAGCTGCAGCCGACAGGTCCAAGTGGTCGTCGGAAGTCATCCCAAGATCCTTTGGTGCCGGGCAGGACAGTTCATCGTCTGGTTCCCGCCGAAAGTAAAGTAAAAAGTAAGTAAGATGCTCGTATTAACTTCAAAGAGGGATCATTTGATTGGAAATTGAAAGTTCTAGTTCACTTTTTAAGAGTCAAAAGAGATTGGAGGGCACCTAGCCCCCCCCCCCCTCCACGCCCTTTTTTCCTCAAACCCATCCGATAAGAACTTTGAGATAGTTTTTTTTTTAAATAGTTCATTGACCATATAACAAAAACTCAGGGGTCAACACAGCCCCCCAGGGCCCGAGGGCAGGTGTTATAAGTGGGAACCATATATTCCCCCCTGGGGGAATATATGGTTCTTTTTGAAGGGATGCTCGCAAAAAAAATCAGAGATGGCTCATTTGATTGGAAATTGAAAGTTCTAGTTAAGTTTTTTTAGAATCAAAAGAGATTGGAGGTTAACTAGCCCCCCCCACGCCCCTTTTTCCCCAAATGTATCCAATAAAAATTTTGAGATAGCCATTAAATTAAAAATTTCTAAAAGTCAGATAACAAAAACTCAGGTGTCGTCACAACCCCCAGGGCCCGGGGGCAGGCGTTGTAAGTTATGCCCTGGGGTATATATTGTTTCGTACGGAAGGGATGCTCGTATAAACTTCAGCGAGGCTCATTTGATTAGATATTGAAAGTTCGAGCTCACTTTTTAATAGTCAAAAGAGATCCAAGGGCAGCTAGCCCCCCCCCCCCCCCCCCCACCCCCCCCAAACTCACTTAAAACTCCTTATTTTTCAAAATTCATCTGATGAAAATTTTGAGATAGACATCTTGTTAAAAATAGTTCAAAGGTCGGATAAAAAAAGAAATTCGGTGTCAATAGAACCCCCCAGGCACAGAGGAAAGCGTTTTAAAGTTATGCCCTAAGGGCATGTATGTTTTCTTATGATAGAGATGCTCGTATAAACTTCATAGAGGGCTCATTTGATTGGAAATTGAAAGTTCTAGTTCACTTTTTAAGAGTCAAGAGAGTTAAACTAGTCCTTCTCCCCCACGCTCTTTTTTCCCCAAAACCCGTCCGCTACAAATTTTGAGATAGCCAGTGTTTCGGAAATTGTTCAAAAATCAGATAACAAAAACGTCCCCCAGAGCCGGGGGGATAGGCGTTGTAAGTGTTGTCCTGGGGGCGTATAGGGTTCTTATGAAAGGGATGCTCGTATAAACTTCAGTGGGGCTCATTTGATTGGAAAATTAAATGTTCTAGTTCATTTTTTAAGAGTCGAAAGATATCCGATGGCAACTAGTCCCCCCCCACACACCCTTTTCCCCCAAATGCATCCAATAAAAAATTTTGAGGCCCATTAAGTTAAAAATTTCTCAAAAGTCAGATAACAAAAACTCAGGTGTCGTCACAACCCCCCAGGGCCCGGGGGCAGGCGTTGTAAGTTATGCCCTGAGGGCATATATTGTTCGTATGAAAGGGATGCTCGTATAAACTTCAGAGATGGCTCATTTGATTGGATATTGAATGTTCGAGCTCACTTCTTAATAGTCAAAAGAGATCCGAGGGCAGCTAGCCCCCCCCCCACGCCTTATTTTTCAAAATCATCTGATGAAAATTTCGATATAGGCATCTTGTTTTAAAATAGTTCAAAGGTCGGATAAGAAAAAATCTGGTGTCAATAGAACCCCCCAGGGCACAGGGGAAAGCGTTCTAAGTTGTGCCCTAAGGGCGTGTATGGTTCTTATGATAGGGATGCTCGTATAAACTTCATAAGGGCTCATTTGATTGGAAAACTGAAAGTTCTAGTTCACTTTTTAAGAGTCAAGAGAGTTAAACTAGTCCCCCCCACACTCTTTTTTCCCAAAAACCCGTCCTCTACAAATTTTGAGATAGCCTGTGTTTTGGAAATTGTTCAAAAATTAGATAACAAAAACGCCCCCCAGAGCCCGGGGGATAGGCGTTGTAAGTGCTGTCCTGGGGGCGTATATGGTTCTTATGAAAGGGATGCTCGTATAAACTTCTGAGGGGCTCATTTGATTAGAAATTAAAAGTTCTAGTTCAATTTTTAAGAGTCAATCAATTTAAATATTTCATGTATAATTATATTAATTGTTGAAAGACCCATCAGTTCAAGAATTTACTTCACTGTAATTGTGTTTTTATTTTCAATACCGTAAGAACTGGAAAAGAAAATATTTGTAATATAATCCGTTTTCAGTTAAGCGCCAATGACGCAGTAGGCTTTTGGTTTTTATTTACAGTTAGGAAAGGAGGCAATATCCAAACACTTTTTTGTAGGGAAACTATATTCGTCTTTAACAACTTTAAAAAGAGCTAATAAATTAAACTGAATATTTGATGTATAATGATATTAATTGCTGAAAGCTCATCAGTTCAAAATGTTACTATAATTTTAATGTTTATTTTCAATATCAAGTACAAAAGAAAATATTTGTCATAAAATTGGTTTTCAGTAAAGCGCCAATGACACAGTAGGTTTTAGACTTTTACAGTGAGAGAAGGAGGTCATACTCAAGCTCTTGTTTGTGGTGATTTTTGTTCGTTTCAAGCTTGATTTGCATATTCAATTTAAGTTTCACTCGTTTTAAGTTTTATTTATTAATTTACATAATATCTATTGTATGTTTGTTTTTGCATTGATTGTTTATTTAATTTCTGTTCGTTTTAAGTTTCATTTATACTTCAGTAGGAAAATATTCTTTTTCGTTTTAAGCTTGATATTCATATTCAATCTAAGCATTACTCGCTTTAAGATCTATTTATTCATTTATATTATTACTTGTTGTATGTTTTTGCTATGATTGTTTATTTAATTTCTGTTCGTTTTGGGTTTCATTTATTCTTTAATTGTAATTCCTGATCGTTTTGAGTTTGAATTTTAAAAGGTATTTGTATCTGCTGAGCTTAAGTTTAAAATGGCCTTTACTTTTCTTTGAAAAACTTATTTTTCGAAAAAATTTTGTTTAATTAATAACACAAAAAGGATCACGTCTATTCTTAATGAATCGTAAAATAGAACACAATAGTGTTACCAGATGCTTGGTTTAAAACTGCGCCGCCGTATAACTGAACATGTGCCGAAACTGCCGTTTTTATATTGAAAATGCACTGAATGAACGATTTTCTCCAAAAAAAAAATGTCCCAATTTGAAAAATTTAATGCGCAACCGGATCAAAAACCCAAATGGTGTAAATGCACCCCATCTGGCAATTATGGAACACAATTGGAAATAACAATCTTTTCACTTGTGTTCCTCTGAGAGTCTGGGTAAGTGACTAATGGCAACGTAAAGTTGGCTGCAATCCAATGATGATTGGGGTAAAATGAATGGCTAGTGAAAGCAATGAAAACGGTGGATCATAACTGCATACAGCACCTGTTAGATGTTGACCCATCCACAGGGATGCAATTAGGAATAACCCGACCTAACCATATTTAAGAAATTTACAAAAAGAAACAGGGACATTTAGAAGACATATAATTGAGGATACCCCAGTCCGCCCTTTCAAAAACTCAGACCCTCCAAGAAATGATTTATTACCGACAGTCCCATTCTCACCATAGTAGTCTTGTCGTTTTCCACTATACCACTGGTGCAGTCAGTCATAATGTCAGAATAGTACCAGAAAGTCTTTTTCTGGGTGGTTGATTTCTGGCCCAAAAATGAGGTCTGAACCGAAATTCCCTAGAGTGTCTTCTTAGAAGATCAATAGAAACAACTTGTTTTCTTGATCAGAATGCAATCTCCGATCTTTTACCTTGTTCCCATGCTTCCATGAATCCCAAGTTTTACAGAAGTCTTGTATCTGGCAATATGGAATTCATTGAAGTTTTTCAACATAGATTAGAAAATTTATAGGGTATTTGACATATTTATCGACTAAAGCCTAGAAGTGGGAAATGAAATAACCTAGTTCTTTTCATTCCATTAAGAAATATTTTCCTAAAAGCATCAACTTATCACCCTGACATTACTACTACTACTACCACTAACTCACTGCAGCACTAACCCGGCTGAGGCCAAAATAGCTATGCACGTTCCTTCTCCATCCCAATCTGTTCAAAGTCTCCCTCTGTACACCCTCCAAAAAGTTTCCATTTACCTTAAATCTTTCCTTACAACGTCCTCCTATCCCACTTGAGGACGACCTGCCTTTCGTTTTGCCCTAGACGGTTGGCTGACAAGGAAATCTTTGGCAATTTGTCATCTTTTATCCGTAGAACGTGTACTAGCCATCTCATCTTTTCTTTCATTATAGCCCTAGAAAACAGGATCGAACCACATTTTCGTACAGCTTACCGTTTGAGATTCGGTCGGTCATTCGGGTACCTAAAACAATCCGTAAGCAATTTCCCTGGAAAACATCTAGTAGATCCTCCTCCGTTTTTCGGAGCGCCCACTCTTTAGAACCATATTCGACCACTGGCGTCACTGTAGCTTCCAATATTCTAATCTTGGTTCGCAGACTTATCTTTCCATTCTTCCAAACTAGTTTCAACTGTGAAAAAACACCCTGGGTCTAGGTTATTCTACTTTTAACATCTTCACTGCATCCACCGTCTTTACTAATAATACTACCAAGGTAAGTGAATGGGTCCACTTGATTAATCTTCTCATTTTTCATCACCACCCCCCTCTTCACCTTCACTTATTCTTAGTCTTATTGACATTAATTTTCAAACCTATTCCTGCACCCTGAACTTGCAAAACCTCTAAAAGTTCATTCATTTTGCTAACATTTTCATCTAAGATGCATAAATCATAAGCATAATCTAAGTCTAGGAGAGTTTTACTTCCCTATTAGATTCCGTGTTCTCCCATTGTCTTCTCTGTGCTCCTGACATTGGACATTAATAGTCCTTAAAAACGGAACATAACAGAGGTTTTAATTTAGAAATCACTTAGTTTTAGCAAAATTGCAAAATATAAGAACAAATTTTTAAAGCGATGTTAAGACCTATAACTTACTCAAATTTCCTAAATATGAGAGCATCGCAGTCACCTCTTCTTTGCACTAAAGTTTGATTAAGTGCTTCTTAAAAGTATTTTAGACTGACATAAACATGCAAGTTTATAATCACAAGTTTTACCGATTGCCGTACAGAAACTTTGAACGGAAAATTTTATTGTTTAAACGCAGCTCCGTACAAAATCCAACTTCCATGGGGAGTGGTAATCCCTGAGTTCTTGTCGTCATGATATCTACCTGACATGGTTATAAGATGTAGCTCAAATGTAGTACGAAGCAAAAGCTTGTAAATAATGGGACAGGAATGTCGGGTCTGAACTAAATATGGTCAAGGTGAGGTATTCTATTTGAGCATTTTGGGGCTCATACCTTGCTAGCAGCGCAGCTAATGTCCTTCTTTTACTTCCTCGTGGTCTGGCCTGATCCAACGTCTGTGAGAATGGGGTTATGATGCTTGCCAGACTGAGCTACCGAATAAAAAAAAAATGGTTGAAAGTGTGTGCTGATTTCATCTTTGTGTCTTTCTGGGTCTGGACCCGATTCAACCTCTGTTGGGGGTGGGGTCCATACTTCACTTGGTCTGTATGGGTGGGGGAGGAGAGGGTTCTCTAAAGTTTTTTCATCATGGCAGCTTGCTGACGGCGTTGTTGGATCTCAGCCAAACATAGTGGAAAGAAAGAGCTACTATCCTACGTTTGCCCTTTATAAGTCTGATCTAACCTCTGTAGGCTGCAGGAGAAAAGTGTCTCTAAATTGGTGGCCGGCGTTTACCTCCCCCCGGCGAATATCCCACGGAAAATACCGCCCCGGAAAATACCCCCCCCCGGGAAAAAATACCCCTCCCCGCAGAAAATATTTCCCCTGGGGAAAAATAACCCCTGTGGAAAATAAGGCTTTCCAAATTTGGAGAATCGAAAACACACCGGTTTTTTTGTTATTTTCTTCGTTACTTAAGAAACAAATTTGCGCTATAAATTTGCACATTTGGGGAGGGGGCGGGGGTGGGTAAGCATAGCGGAACTGCGTGTTAAAATGTGTTTGGTACAATTATTCTGCATATTAGATAGATAAACAAATAAGTGCATTTTAAAGCCAAATATACGGCCATGAACACAGTAAAATAACATAAATGAATATAGTGAATGGGGGGGGGTGTTTATCCACACGGAAAAATCTCCCCCCACGGAAAGTAACCTCCGTGGAAAATACCCCCTCCTTTGAAAATACTCTCGCGGAAAATACCCTCCCCCCTCCCCCTGTGGAAAATAAGGTCTCTAAATTTGAAACTTTTATTTGAGTTTTTTTTTAGTTTCGCTGAAAAGTGCTAAGGAACGGGAAAAGAGGAATTTACACACCAGAATTATCTTAAAAACTTGGAAAAAAAAAAAACACAAATCCATTTGTGTTGAAAAGGCTTCCATATGAACTTCTGCAATTTTTGGTAGTAGCGGGTGCCAAATTAAAAAAAAGATTGAAGAAAAAAAAATTAGGCAAACAATCATCAAAATTAAGCTAAAAACATATGGCACCAAAAAGTTTACGAAGGTTTGGCTATCCTTTGAAAGGATAGTTGGCTTTGGGAACAAACACATTCTAAATTGTTTAAGTTTTTACGGACAAAAGCGTTGTCAAATTCTACGAGTTTGTTTTTCTTATCTTCCATGTGTAAAACTACCACAAATCACCATTAACAAATAAATGAAGCCCAAAAACTAACAGAAATTACAATGGATAGCCTAGTCAAACTCAAAAAGCAAGCAAAAGTAAAAGGAAAAAAAAAATAAATAAAACGCATGCGTGATCTTTCTTCTGGCAAAAAATACAAAAAAATTCCACATTTTTGCAGATAGGAGCTCTCAGTAGGGTTTTCTGTTGCGCTTAATCTCGTGGTTTGATTTTTTAGGCTCGTAACTTTTGATGGGTAAGACTAAATTTGATGAAACTTTTATATTTGAATTCAAACATAAAGATCCGATTCTTTTGATGTATCTACTGGTATCAAAATTCTGTTTTTTATAGTTTTGGTTACTATTGAGCCGGGTTGCTCCTTACCACAGTTTATATAATTAGCAGTATGATCTTTCCCTATCTCAACCATTATAAAAAACCCGGACCGAGGTGCAAGTGCTCCAGAGAACCTATAAACATAAGCGACATTAGATCTTTTCACGGGTAGACAAGTCAGATCTCTCTTGAACGCGAAACTTGGCTTCAACGTTGGAACACTAATTTTGAAGAAACTAATTTTAAATTGATTTATTTCAATACATACATGAAAATCGGTAATTAGTAGTGCAATGTTATTATTAGATGTTTTTAGGAATTAAAAAATAGGTTTCGAAGTCAAGTTGGTTTCAAAGGCATTTTGAGAAAGTTTTCTGCCAAAATACGTGTTCCAGGGTAATTGGAATGGCAGACCGAGATGGTCAGACAAAAATATAAAGAGAGGAGCTGTTTGTACGCGCCGATATATATATATATATTATATATATATATATATATATATATATATATATTATATATATATATATATATATATATATATATATATATATATATATATATATATATATATATATATATATATATATATATATATATATATATATATATATATATATATATATCTATATATATATATATATATAATATATATATATATATATATATGTATATATGTATATATATAAAATTAGTTCAGATGTTTATAGGAATTACAAGTAGGTTTTCGAAGTCGTTAGAACCCAAGTCCTAAAAATTGTTCTCAATCAGGAACCCTTATCGCTATCTAAATTCACAAAGTGCAAAGATTTTCAAACAGAGGTGTTTATTGTTTTAAGTTCAGGAAAGGTCTGCCCATTTCATACGAAAACATTGATTGAAAACGAAAGTAGTCTTATCTCGGCTCTCCGCCAAAACAGATAACTAGACTTTTCAAGTATCACAGGAACTACAGTCTGAGAAAATAAATATCACGACGGGGAAAAAAAATGATAAACCATCCAGTTGCGGATCCAGAGGGGGGGGGGTGAGGGGTACCCCCCTAAAGTAGTGTAAAGTTTACCTAATTAACGCAAGTTTGCATTTATTAAACTTGCTCCTAACGTAAGTTTATCGCATCAACCTATTTTGCGCCCCCCCACCCCCCCCTAAAAAATCCTGGATCCGCCCCTGAAACCATCACACCTATTCCACCAGTTATTAGAAGAAGAAAAAAATTCCTTATTTTCACAAATTTCTTCAACCCCCGCCCCCTTTTTTATAAAATCCTACATAGGCCAATCAGTTGAGTCCACTGTATATAAATAATAGATCGTCATAATTTGTATATAACTTAAGCCATACCTGTGAGATGGGACAGTTGCAAACCACTTGGCCGGCTCACCAAGCTTTTTTCTGCTTTCGCAATTACAAATAATCCACTTTCTAACCATTTCTCATTGATTGACGCAAACGCACTAATCCATAAGTGGGAGGAGCTTTTTGTTCGCACCGAGAATGAAGAGCCAGAAATCATCTGCGGTAAACTTACTGCTAATTATATAAACTGTGCTCCTTACTTACAGTTCGTTACCACGAACTGGTTGATCGCTGATCAAAGTTTATGTTATTTATGCCTTTCAATTATGTTATTTTACTGTGTTCATGGCCGTATATTTGGCTTTAAAATAAACTTATTTGTCTATCTATCTAATATGCAGAATAATTATACCAAACACATTTTGCATGCAGACCCGCTATGCTTACCCCCCCCCCCCCGATATACAAATCTATAGCGCAAATTTATTCCTAAGTAACGAAGAAACTAAAAAAAACAAAAACGGCGTGTTCTCGAATTTTACACAGTGGTAAAACTGGAGTGAGTGGCGCATAATACACAAATACCAAAATTTCTTCCCCCTACGGAAATTAAAAATATTAAAACTCAAATAAAATTCTCAAATTTGGAAAGCCTTATTTTCCAAGGGGGTATTTTTGTTTTTTTTTTTGGGGGGGGGGGGGTAAACGCCTAGAACCTTCCAAATTAGTTTAAGATGGTACCGTCGGGTTTTTAGCAAACTTAGTCAGAAGTAGCATTTCATGGGATAGCTCAACTTCTTTAAAATCAGAGGCCAATTTGGCCTCTGTCCGAAGGAGAAGGAAGGGAGACCTTAAAACTCTTGATGACAAGGTATCTTTGATGAATCTCCAATCAATGGAACCTAATGGACTCCTCTGTAATATGTTTGCTGTTAATTTTTTTTAAGTTACTACATAAATTTAAATTGATTGAAAAAAATAAGTTATTGAATCTTAACAAGGCTACTGGGAAATAAAGAGCTAGCGACCTAATCATGCTTCCGGAAGTCTGTATGCCTTCATCCTTTTTGAAGGAGGGAGGAAAGAATGGTAGGCTACATGTTCCAGAGGGTGATACCAGATCCAAACTAAGCTTGGGTTTTATTTGTGCTTTTGGGTGTTGAGTCAGAATCTGACCTCTGACAAGACAAAAGGGCCCTAAATTCTTGTCATTGCTACATTTCCAGAAGAGGCTGTCTGATCTTTCTCAAACTTGGTGGAAATTAAGAATATGTCTCTACTGTGGGGTTGTTATATTTTAACCAAGGTTATTCAGAAGTAACACTAAACGTCCTAGTTATGTCTTTTTAGAGCCTGGGATCAATTCGACCTCTGTAGGAGAGGAAAAGTGGGGGTCCTTCAATTCTTGTCATCCGGAACATCTGCCAAAAGAGAATACCAAATCCCAATGAAACTGTGCTAAGTAAGAAGTAAGCTCTTTGTAGGTTTTTTTTTTACATGCTCCGTACTCGAGACTCGGGGTTTCAAAATTTGTCACACATTAATTTGTTGGTGGGTGGGTGAAATTCATTCAGGGAAACTTGGTCAGCAGTAAGTTTTGGTTTTTAGACAGTCCACTCAACCGGGCTGCTATGAGGTAAGGGCGACATCCATCAGAAAGGCGTCATCCGCATCCATTAAAAGAGCTTATCGGATCGCAAACTATATTCAGTAGGGATAAGACGCTAGGATTCGAGACCTTTAATTAGTTCACACATATATATATATATATATATATATATATATATATATATATATATATATACTAAATATATATATATATATATATATATATATATATATATATATATATATATATATATATATATATATATATATATATATATATATATATATATATATATATATATATATATATATATATATATATATATATATATATATATATAATATATATATATATATATATATATATATATATATATATATATATATATATATGCAGTCCATCTGTCTTTCAGGATAAAAAACGAGATGCAGTACAGAAAATAAAAAATAAAAAATAAACAATATAGTATTTAAGGTGGAAGTAGATATTAACATGGCAACAACATCACATTGTGCCTTTTAAATAACAAAATCCTATACAAAACAGAATTCAATCTTTTGCGACTCAACAGTTTTTTTGCAATGTTTCCGTAAAATATTATAGATGTTGTACAAAGCGCATTAAGATGAAATGGTTCACAGTAAAAAAGAATATATATATATATATATATATATATTATATATATATATATATATATATATATATATATATATAATATATATATATATATATATATATATATATATATATATATATATATATATATATATATATATATATATATATATATATATATATATATATATATATATATATATATATATATATATATATATATATATATATATATATATATATATATATATATATATATATATATATATATATATATATATATATATATATGCAGTCCATCTGTCTTTCAGGATAAAAAACGAGATGCAAGTACAGAAAATAAAAAATAAAAAAAAAAACAATATAGTATTTAAGGTGGAAGTAGATATTATAACATGGCAACAACATCACATTGTGCCTTTTAAATAACAAAAATCCTATACAAAACAGAATTCAATCTTTTGCGACTCAACAGTTTTTTTGCAATGTTTTCCGTAAAAAAATATTATAGATGTTGTAAAAAGCGCATTAAGATGAAATGGTTCACAGTAAAAAAGAATAGAAAATATACATAATTCTGCTATTTTTTCGTCTCTCTGCAGGAATATTATTCCTAGAAATGTTGTAATAATCAAAGAGAGAAAGATAGTGGGGAATCCCCCAAGTTGTATATTTCTTATACTTCAGAGCTATATTTAAAATTTCCTGATTCCTCTTGTCCCAGATACCTTATATTTTTAGGTATTAATGACTCAAAACGATTTATGGCTCCCAAATTTATTGTAATTAAGATATAAAAAGGACTAGACTCGCACCGTTTATTTTGGACTTTCTTCTTTAGAAATATAAAAAAAGTATTTACATATTGAAAAAATTATGTTGCTTATACAACCCTTATTAGTGAAAAATACTAATAAATTTGTCCCATAAAGATGTTGTAAATTCCTAATAAAAATTCGTCAGACTCTTTCAATGTCATATTTTTATTCATTGTTTATACATAAGGAATATGGAAAGTACCACCTTTTTTCTCTACTTTGATATTTTCAGTGTGTCGCAGATATGTTAAATTATTTTTTGTTTTTTGAAGGCTCCTGTGATAAAAATTTTATTGCTATTTTAATACTCTATTTTTTTTGTTTTTTTTTTTTTCAAATAAAACTTCTGCGATATATTTTTAAAAGAAGAAGGTAATAAAAAACAGATTTTTTACCCAAGTTTCTTACTAAGAAATGGCACAGTATTGTCTCGTAAGCATTTAAGACACTAAAGGGGGACAGCTCTAAAAAGGGGTTTGTAGATATTCCCATTTTGGGCTTTCATTGGCCATTTTGTCATGGTCATCTTGCTGATGAGCATAATGGTGAAAGTGCAAAATGAGATATAGTCTGACAGGGCATCTACCTCGGCTGTCCTCCGACAAAACTTAATATCTACATCTGAGTAAGTTCCGAGAAAAAACGCAAAAACGTTGTTCTTTAAAGCTGCTGCTTTTGCAAGACCATTTTTAATGTTTTGAAGTATCTTTAAAATGATTTTTTTCACTGATTAAGTGTAATTTGTCAGATACTAGATTTTGGCGTAAATGTCGATTTCTAGTATGTACATACTAGGTATGACACGAAAACAATGGTGAGCTCCTGTGTAGATACTAGGTAATATCAACGAAACTAAGCACAGTGTTTCCACTTCTCCCGATTCTTCGGGAGATCTTCCGAATTTTTAATCAATCTCCCGACAAAAAAAAGAAGATACCGAATCTCCCGAAAATCTCCAGAAAACTTAATCCCCGGAACATTTTACTTTGTGGTCATTCTTTTTTTTTTTTTTACCTGGCCGTTGCCTGTGGACTTTTAGGGATTTTTCCTAACGTCCCAGGCAATTGAGGCACCGCGATTTGAATTATTGGCATAGGTATGAACATTGCCCATTATCCATTCCACAGTGGTTGCATTGGTTTTCTGTTTTTTGATCATTTAAACATCTTCAAGGTTTGTAATTAACTAATTATTTTCAATTCATAAACTAACCACAGGTGTTGGCTTGCACCAAGAAGATGGGAACTAGCACTATGTGGGTCCAGCTGATTCAGTAGGTTCAAAATGATCCAAAGTTACTACAAATTTAAAGAAATATGACAAAAATTAGACTTTGCCTGCAACTGCTCTGTACAACTGAAGGAGTTTGCTTCAAATGATCCAATACAAGAAACAGAGACGAAAATTGCAGCATTTTGAAAACAATTTACCATTTTTGCTGGTTGACAATTTAGTCCCAATCCTGAAAAATATGCCGCATAAGAATGTTACTGATAAAGTAAGATTGGGTAAGCAGAAAATGACGAATATAGTTCGCCAGGGCCTGTCAGTTGTATTATAAAAAACATAAAATCGTGAAGAAAGGATGAAAACGAGTACAAATAGTGGTCGAGAAGTGCCATTGACAAAGAATGGCGGTAAACATTCCGATAGTGCCAATGATGATGAAACAGTGACTCTGACAGCCGTGGATTACTGGAAATCGGCTTTGAGTGCGAGAGACCACCGTGGAAACCAAACTTGGCAAAGTTTGTACAATACTTGTTTTCCTTGCCATTTTCGAACGTAGCTTCAGAAAGACTGTACAGCTTACTCAAGAACTAAAGACAGACAGAAGGAATCATTTGGTAGCAGTAACTTTGGCTTCAACAATTCAGACGAAACTTGAAATGAAACGAGACGGAGTTACAGCAGGCACAACTGACGGTTGACCAGCATCTCAGAAAGAGGCTAAAAGGAGTAGTAGCGTATGCCAGCACAGCTGAGTTACTGCATGATCAGAGGAGGCTGCTCACATAAAAAGCCATGCGATAGAACATATTATGAATGTAATGCGGTATATGTATCTGAAAGTTTTGCATTTTTTATACTTTTTTCAGTTATATCAATGCTAATGAGCTGCGATTTTGCGTTTTCTCTTTTATTATTTGTGAATACCTCTGGGGATGGTGGTAAAAAAAAAATTATCTAATTAACTCAGACTCAATGGCCAAAGGCCTGGTGTTCGTAATTCGTCCAGATTTCCTGTCCCCGCCCTGAACTTAGTGGGCTGTCGTGTGTGGGATCTGAAAGGGCGAGGAAAAGTAGGGGTCGATGAAGAAAAAAAAATGCCTTAATTAAACAGCTTTAGAGTCTGAATGAAATATAACTGCACTTAGTTTCAAAATTAAATACATTTCAAGCTTCTAGCTGCTTCCTTCAGTCATGTTTGACAATGTTGATCGACGAATTTTCTTTCGGAATTGCAGCTGGCTCCAGTAAATCTGCACTCCAAACATTTAGATTGTGGTACTTTTCACTCAAATCGCTCGAACACCTCCAAAAACTCAATACAAAAAAAAAAAAAAAAAAAAAAAAATGAAAATTCTACCAAATCCTGAGATCCCTCTCCCGATTTTCTCTCGAAAATTGTCAAGATTTTACAGATTGATTGAAAAGATAAGTGGAAACACTGACTAAGCATCGGAGAATAATTTCGTTTGCACCATTGGATTCCTCGTGGTCTAATTAGGCGGGATCCACTCTTAACTAAAATTCAATTTTTTTTGTAGATACTAGTTTTTGTCAGAGGACAACCGACCCGCTCAATCTAACAATTTACTCAGTCCTGCTCAACTTTATGTGAGTGAAAGTGGGCACAGGGCAGGTACACTGACAAACCTATTGCTTGAATCGGATTTTTATTGTTCAGAGGTACGCCGTCAAAAATCAAAACAAATTCCCTCCAAAAAGGTGTTTTTGAGCTAATGGCAATTTGAAACTTTTTACTTGTAGTGTAACTGACTGTGATATATATATATATATATATATATATATATATATATATATATATTATATTATATATATATATATAGTATATATATATATATATATATATATATATATATATATATATATATATATATATATTATATATATATATATATATATATATATATATATATATATATTCGGTCTAGGATTGATTGGAGTCCCAATAGTTTTTATTGAGTGATCCTATAAGCATGGGCCTTTTTTCTTTCTTTCTTTGAGTTAGTGTTTAAACAACACGTGTGTCCTCCCCGTATTTATAGGATATGGAGTCTTCAAAGAGACGAACAGATTGAAATAAAACTTTTCACAGCTCCAAAACGATATTTACGAAATTTAAAGTCACTTTAGAATATTTTGGGAAAGTAATATTAATTGCTCTAATATTGCTTTCCCGAAGCAATATCTACAAAAAATGTTTGACGTGTGGGAACTATGTAGAAATCTACTAAGAAATAGAACGAGTAATTGACGAGGATCTATGTTAAATTACGCATAAATAATTAGTAGTAGTATGACAGCATTAGACCCTTAAGGTCCAAACCGGCGGTGCTGATCTCCGTTTCGTGGCCCTGTCAGCCAGGAAGTGCAATGGGGGGCTGGGGGCCAGCCATCCTGTGCTTTCGCACACCCTTTTTTAATTATTATAAATAATTAGGTGGGCCATTAATATAAAGGTACCTTAATTCATTTATTAGAAAATATTTGATTAGCGGTTATTTTTTAAAAATTTTTACTCTTATTCGGAGGGAAATAAAAAGTTTGAATTGAATTGAATAGGTGGTCACAAAAATTGTGACAACCCGATGCCGCTGAAATTATGCCCTTTTTTTTTCTTGAAGAATGAATATAATTTTTTTCCATTGCTTGTCTAGTAACAAGAACCTGAAAGCATTTTGTTTTGATACTTATTTTTGACGCGCTTTCTCATTTCTGAAACTTTTTTTTTTAAGAGAAACTTGATTTGCTCAATTGTATTGGTTCATTTATTAATTGTTTATTTGTGTTTATCTCTCATCGTGCTATTGTAGGTATTTTCACCGTAATGTGCTACAATGTATTATGTGACAAATATGCAACGCGAGCACAGTATGGCTACTGTCCAACTTGGGCCCTTGATTGGGAATACCGAAAAAAGAACATCATGGAAGAAATCAGGCATTATGCTGCAGATATCATCAGCTTACAAGTGAGTCTCTTTGCACTGCCTTTACTATTACGGCTATAATTAACTTTGTTTTTTTTTTTCTGAATTGGAATGGGGCTAACTATTTTGAGATAGATGAGGAAAAGGAATCGGTATTCTAACATTAAATACTCGTGGATTTATATATACATCTCAGCTCTTCTTCTTTTTCTTGCCGAGTGTGAAGAGTTTGGCTATTCCAAAGGAGGATTTGTCTCTTAGCTCGCTTTTTGGGATTGATGCTTATGGATTCGTAGCCATATCGCTGTGACAGAAAATCATGAAACTTCTAGTGAGATACGCAAATGCTTCTCTAATGCATGATTTGTGTTGGACACCATACCCTTGGGTGTACATGACCATTACCCTTTACTCCATCCCTCCATCATAGAGGTCAGACTGGGTACAGATCAACTAAAGTCATAACTAGGAAACAAGTTATTACTTTCCATTAAGTTTGATTGAAATCCGGCAAGCCCTTTGGGTGGATATGGCCTGACAAAAAGAATTTACCCCCCTCCCCAGCCTCAAAGGTTATTGTGTCCAGACGCTGAAAAACTACGCTCTTTTACTTCCTATAAAGATTTTTCAGATAAGACAAACCTGTCTGGAAGGTGTACAAATGAAAATATTCTGGGAACCCCGTTCCTCCCTCCAGTCGGATTGCAGCCGACATTACATAATCTCTAAGGACTTTTCATCTTTTCATCGCAGGAGCTGTTTAATTTGGATTTTTTATCATATTTAGTAGGCTGAAATAATATTAATTTTTTTTTTGTTCAGTAAAAATTAGGGTAAATCCAGAGAAATTTTTTCCTCCATTTCGCAATCCCGAAACTGAAAAAAAAAAAATCAAATTTTATGTTTTACCGTTTCCAAGCTACAGACCGCCGATCAAAAGAAAGAGAAGATAAGAAATCACGCAAGGATTAGTACTGCCACGTATCACAATTTTAAAGAAAAAAGAGAAATTATAAGGTGTTTGTGATAAAGAGAATTGAATGAAACACGTTTTATAAACTCACAGAGAAACACAGCATGCAAATCTTCCACTAGAAACACCGTCTGTAGCTGAGTCAAACATAAAACAATCTGTCAAATGTCCTAATATTGTCAAAATCATGTTAGCAATTCTACCATCCTTTTTTTCAAAAAGGATTTACTTGTAGAAAAATGTCAAAATGTAAATAATACAATCTCTTTCAACTGTAATTAAAATGAAATACATCTTCATTAATTTCTTAAAAACTGAACAAAGTGGGGACCTTTTTCCCCTTGCTTTATATCCAGACACCTCTTCCTTGAACCTGATAACTGGTAATCTGCTCGGAGCAGAGTGATCAGCCCTCTTTCCTCTGTTAATACATTTGTTACTTTAAAGTAGATATATTTATCCTGAATATGTTTGGCTCCATTCTTAGAGCTTTCTGTTGTCCTGAAACGTATTGCTATCCTTTTCTCAATTGCTTATACTTAAGGAACTCTTGACAAAATCGTTTTCACTGCATCTTGAAAGCCTACAAGTATTTCATTTATTGAAAAAGAAAACCTTTTCTGCATTTTTTTTAGAGCTAAGCTACGAAAAAGTTTATTTTTTAGTTGTCTTTTACTCCACTGTAAAATGTCCCCTTTTGTAGTTTACCGTATTTTAGATTGCCGCAGCAGGTATACTCTTGGCATTTTTTGTTCAAAAAAATAATACTAAATCGTGAAGAATTAGCAATGGGCTTAACCCTGGCCGAAATTCAAGAGTTGTAATTCATTTGGTTTTACATCCAAGTAGAAATCGCAATGAAAACTGTGTGGCTGTCGACATTGACACAGTTTTGAAATTTCGGGTTATCAATTTTGACTCTCGAGCACTTGCAAACTTTTGGCATCCATTTTTGCAAAAATAAAAGCGACTTAAAATTTTTGTCAAGTAAACACATGAGTTGGCTGGACATTACCTTTATTATGTAAAGGAAATATATAGAAACGTAACTGATAAAGTATTAGCACCACCCGTACCTACTTTATTTCTATTCATATAAATACATCATTTCCAAGCATTCTGAAATAAGATACTAGTGCTGGCCCTGGAACCTTTTTGAAGTAATATATTACATTATATAGGGAAAGAACTAAAAAAGAATTTGGTAGAGCTCTTGGAAATTCTAAGAGCTATGGGGGGGGGGATACTTTCCGTTTTTCACTACGGGCTCCTTTGAATAGGTTATTATGGGAGGACCAGATTTTCTCTAAAACACGGAAAAAATGATCTAGGATGAATGATTTTATGAAACAATCATTCGTACCGCCTCCACTGCAAGTGGATAGAAAAGAATATGCTATTTGGCTGTTAAATATCTTAAGTGTTTATGTATCAATCTCTAGTTTAAGAGACCTGTATGAATAACTCCTATTTTTTGGCAATTGAGCATTTTAGTGAAAGTGTTCGTAGCATCCAGTTATTTATACGCTGTATTCTGTTTGTAATTAATTGAGTGAGGTGTTACTATTGCTACTACTAATACTACTAAAAACTCACGGCAACACCAAGCCACCTGAGAGGCCAACACAGCTAAGCACTCTCCTCCTCCAATCTATTCAAAACCTCCCTCTTTACATCCTTCCAAGAAGTTTCAATTTCCCTTAAATCTTTTTCTACGACCTTCTCCGGCAACTCATTCGGGTTACGAAATTTCAGTTTAGGGGAGGATGATGAATCGGATTATTTTATGACT
The DNA here is from genome assembly GCA_027921565.1 of Artemia sinica. Classification (NCBI taxonomy): domain Eukaryota; kingdom Metazoa; phylum Arthropoda; class Branchiopoda; order Anostraca; family Artemiidae; genus Artemia; species Artemia sinica. The sequence continues at coordinate 33,267,294 of CM051270.1, forward strand.
ATGAAACCGATTAGTATTAGAGAAAAAACTTCTCAGCCAGTTCTCCATTGAACCCTAGGATACCAGAAAGTACTTGATGCTTCACAAAACAGAGGGAGCTACGATGATATTATATGTGCAATGGGAAAATGTTGAAGAGATGTGTATGTATTGTGTAGGAGTTCCTGATGCATCTAATTTATTTGAATAATTACGTATTGGCTAAAAATTTGAGAAACATTGCAGTAGACAAAATATGTATATTATGTGTTTGCTTTCTTTTTTAGGAGGTTGAAACAGACCAATACCATAGCTTTTTGAAACCTGAACTGGAAAGAGATGGATATCAGGGGATATTTTCGCCAAAATCACGAGCCAAAACAATGTCCGAATCAGACAGGAAATATGTTGATGGATGTGCAATCTTCTACCGAGTTGCCAAGTTAGTTAAATATAGCTTCTATCTCTAACTAGAATCATGTGGTCTTTATATGATAATGATCGATAAATAACGGTACAAGTGGTATTCTTCAATAGGCTGATGAATGTTATAAATTGAGTGTTGATTATAATATCTTGAAAAAATATGTATGAAAAAATGAAATGAAAAACTTGACTTGAAATGCAAAAAAGAGCATATTTACTTCCGGTGTTATGTCTGCTAACCCAGGTGCATTTTGCATGGAGGGGGTGGGGGCTGGGTTAATACAGTAGCTGGCTAGATATCTTCAAAAAATTGTGGTAAACTCTATGTCCTTTCCACAGTATATAAATAATAGACAGTATGATCGTTCTCTATCTCACCCATTATAAAAACCCGGACCGAGGTTGCGAGTTACGAGTGCTCCGGAGAACGTAAAAAACATAAGCCACATTTATAAAGAAAACATCTTGTAATTTTTGAAATGTTTGTTTTTGTTAAAATAAAGTACAGGGACAGTTGACAGTAAGTATAAGCAAATTGAATGCGAAATTTTCCTTTTTCCCATATAAATTAAGAAAGGTCAGATTTAGATAAAGGAGCAATTTTGTTAATAAATGAAAATGCTGTTAAAATTTGGCCTGCAAATTTTTTGGACCGAAGAAGGAGGGGGGGGCGCTAATCAAGATTTTTCCCCGGGCTCAAGAGAGGACAGAATCGCCACTGTTTACAAGCGAGAAACGGACAAATTTTATATTTTAGGAAAACTAGATGCATCTGAATGTTTCAAGGGTCGACTAAGGTACTGGAAAATTGGTCCGACAAGCTAATCTAAACTGATCAGTTTGAAAGGATTGTGTATAGATCCGCACTAGAAAATAATTGCAAGCACTTCCTTTTGAACTACTGCAGCTGATTGGGTTCGCTGTGACTCAACTATGTAAAGAAGCTTGGGCGTATTGTTCCTTGTCTACCAAAAATTGACCTTGTCTACCGAAATTTTCTAAGAGTTGTAAAGATTGGCTTTAAAATGCAATAGAAAATCGTTCAAATATTTAAACCAGAATGGATGCAATTTTGCTGGATGCATCCAAACAACGATACAGCAATCTGAACAAGAGGTTTAACTTTGTTCTCTCGGGACTAGTTTTTAGCTCAAATAATGTTGCCAGCCGTATGTTTTCACTTACCTAACCAGACGGTGGCTTTCGGAGATGATGAACTATTAGAGTTTTGGGAGTTTAATGACATTGACATTACGGTAATACTGTTTTGAGTTTAGCTGGACACTAGAACTTCTATTAGAATATGAAGAAAATTTCTGGTGTTTTCTGCATTATATAAATTGAACTCCCTGAACATGCATGTCCTGCTAGATTTCCATGCCCAGACATATTTCCAGGAACTGATATTCTCATGTAAAATTTGGCTAATAGAAATTTTCGACAAGAGTCTAGTTCTAGAGTTTTGAAACTCAACGTCCTGACAGCAAACTTTGCCAGTCATGAAACTTATTTTGTCGCCTTATTTACCATTTGTGTTAAATAGCGGTATGGATGTCCACCTAGATTGTCATGCCTAAACAAGTGCTGGTCAGAAGTCCATGTTTAGGCATAAAAGCCCAGCTTGAGCTGCATGCAACCACTGCATAAGAAAATAGGCAGATTTCCATCTCTACAAATTTAGTACACATTTCAGTATGGCGAGCTTACTGGTATTCTTTAGAATTTCATCTATATTTCTGAGTTAAATTGAGGTTTTTATAGTTACAACACTATTTGATATATTTTACCTTATGCCTAAGGAGTTCAGTTTCTCAGTTTGTATTGATAGTTTATTAGTCCACCGCCAAGCGAGGATGTACTCTGGACGCTCAAATAAAAGCTTTCCGGATTTTCATAATTGTTTGTGATCGGCTTTTTCTGACTGTTTTTCTAGACCCCACTCCCCCTCTTGAAAAAACGTTTCTGCTAACGTTTCTTTCTAGACCCCACTCCCCCTCTTGAAAAACGTTTCTGCTAACGTACTTATCAGCACACGATTATGTTTTGTTTTTGGTGTTTCCTATTTTGTTATTTTATGATTTCTCAAGATAATTAACCTTTTAGATTTTCTTTGGTATCAGATCGGCTTATTGAATTCAATCAGTTAGCAATGGCGAATGCTGAAGGTTCTGACGACATGTTAAATAGAGTCATGACCAAAGACAATATTGGACTTGCTGCCATTTTGGAAACGAACGAAGCCGCCTGGAGTAACGGTAACCATCTTTCATATCTAGCTGTCAACATTTAGAACGCATCCAAGCCACAAGGTTGAAAAACTTAATTGTTATTATAATATTAGTACACAGGGACGTCACTTATGGAGGGAGGGGGACTTCCCCCAATGTTTTCAGCCAGTCGGTAAAAATATTTTACTGGCTCAATTTTTTTATTTTTTATTTGGTAAATGTGCTGATGGAAATATATGACATAAAATCAGTGAAAGAGGATCAGTGGCGAAAAAAGGGTGCAAAAATGTCATGTATTCATTTGATTTTTTGCAATCTTTAAGCCCTGCTGTTTTAGTTCAATATTCATGTGTGAACTCAATATTTTCTCTGCAACACTTTACAAGTGCTTTTACGCAGGTTTTTACGCAGGTTTTACATAGCTGATTTCAAGAGTGACAATGAATATTCTTGAAAAATGTAAAATGATGGAAAATTCTGTAGGGGCACCAATTCACGAAAATGTAGTTTTTTTTTTTTTTTACTTTTTTCGATGAAAATACCAAAAGATGTCTTTCTCAAATGTAGGGCGTAAAAAGGTTTGGGGAGCATTTGCCCCACCCCCTGCCTCCCCACAATTGCCGCCTCTGATGTACTAAACGCTTTTACTTAGATGTTACCATCTTTCTTTACTTTAAGAATCAATGTTTTTTCTACAAAAAGTAAGCGCTTCCTCATAAGAAGCTTTACAGGTCTTCAAAGAGTTTTCTTTTAGCAGTAACCCTGAAGAAACTTTCTGCCGTAAACATTCTTCCAAACGAATGCAGTTCTATGTTCAGAGACATTTATAATTCACAGTAGACACACGTAATTAATGTGCCTACCTTCCTATTTCAGCCAATATAGCTTACTGAAATAAACAATGCTCTAATTTTCTAATCAAAGGTTTGGGGATGGAAATTCAGTTAATTTCATTATAACTGATTATAATAATTATAAATTTACGGTTCTAATTTCATTATAAATTCAGTTGTGTTTTAGTTCAGTTATTTTTAAATTCAGTTATTTTTATTCTAAGACAGAAAAGGTTTGGCGATGAAAATCCAAACTTGCACATTAGGACTTTTTTTCAGTTTGTTTGCTGGTCTATGTTGTGTATTTCGGTTGAGTGTGAACCGTTTTTTTTCTCCAAAGAGTCGTATATTTTCCTCTGTGGATTGGTTTAAATGGTATTTTTTTTTTTCTTGAAACCTACGAGCAGTTATGAAAAAAAAATCCATAGCCAGAGGGGAACGGCCCAAACATAAAGAACATTCTAGTAAGCAGTATAAATACAAACTATTTGTCAATTGAGAATAGTCTAGTTTTCTACATTGTTTCATAAAAAAAAATGGTGTGCTTCTTGTAAAAGGGTGTAAATGTTTTAATTTTCTTCGTTAGACTATTATTCCTAGGCTATTAGGCTACTAGGTTATTAGACTATTATACTCACGTTTTGATCTGTGCAGTAACACCTTCCTTTAAATCGTATTCTTTTTCGAGGGTTTAACCTTAAAAGATTCTTTTAACCTTTTTAGATAATCAACTAACAGAATTGTCGTTCTCCCCCCCCCCCTGGCTATGTCAATGTATGTGCTGAAACAAAGACTATTGATTAGTTCAAAAACTGTCTTGAAGAGCTGGTACGCTGGTATAATAAGTGTTTGATTTTGAATTGGGTAATGACGAAAACTATGTATTTTGCAGTGACTATCACCCTTGTTGTTATCACATTTCTTTTAGTCCGAGTTTTTACATGCCAAAACACTCACTGCCTTGTAGATACAATTGAATGCTCAGTCAAAAGTGTTTTTGGTTAAACAGCTGTGACCACTTTAGTATTTACGTAAAAAAGTAATATAAATAAACCATTACTTCAGGTTTCCCAGCGGACTCAAAGCAGATTCATCAGCCTCTTGTTGTCTGCACAGCTCACATTCACTGGGATCCAGAATACTGTGATGTTAAATTGATTCAGACGATGATGCTATATGCATGAGCTGAAGCAGTTTATGTTGGAAAGCGGCCGAAATCTCCGCAAAAGCCTTGACCCGTCCACCACTAGCTTCCTTCTCTGTGGTGACTTGAATTCACTGCCTGAATCAGGTGACATTCTTTGTCTATATTTAATTAAGGTCTATACTGTATTAAAGTCTATATTAAAGTCTATCTTAAAGTCTATATTCATGTCTACTAGGGAAAATTCTTTGTAAACGTGCGTAGCATACTTCATTTCGGCTCTACAAAAAAACACAAGTAAACAGTGTCTAGCAGGAAGTATACACTGAACAAGAAGTATATTCGTTTCTAGTGTTGATCTGCTGGCGGATGACCTCCTCAGATAAGCTTTCTTTCCATTTTGTAATCATTTTATAAACCAAATACATTTATGTCGCTCTTTCTTTTATAACGTTAATAAAGACAATATTGCTGAAATTTTCAAGAATAAATATCAATGTATATTACATTGTCAATCTGCATTTCACTAGACCTTTTCAGTAATCTTGGTTAATATGATTATTGTCTTTTTTGTTGTGGATGCTATGACAATAAAAGCTTCTCAGCTCAAAAATAACAATTATTTTCAGTAAAGTGCAGGTGACGTTCTGGTCTTTGCATGGCATAAAGGGTGTTTAACCCTTCTACTGTTGGTGGCAGTTTCTGTTCATTTTAAGTTTAAATTATTGTAATTTCTATTCGTTTTGGGTTCCACTTATTTATCGATAGTGATTTATGTTCGTTTCATGCTTGAATTATTACTTGACTTTATTTCCGCACGTCTTGGGTTCAATATTGTTCTTTACTTTTCTTTGAAAATGTCTTTTACTGAACAAGTTTATTTTAATTAATAATACTTAATAACAAACCAAACACATATTTATTAACTGTAGCATCGATAAAAGTTGACTCTGCAAGATGCCTTTGTGCAACAAATGTGATCTAAAAAAGGATGAAATACGAAAAATTTTCTCGTAGTTAATGATTTCACACTAAAGTCTCCAGGTTTTACAAATTTTTAATGCATCAGTTTTTTCGTTTTTTCAAATAATATTAGGCATAATCATGCACTGCAAGGCATTTTCGAATTAGGTGCTACTCCTTTCTATCAGGTATGGATACAAACAGGTATGTTCACATTGAAGGGACTTGGAACCTCCTCCAAAACTTGTAGCAGACAATTTATTATATTCTCAATACAGTTCACACATTTTTACCCCCCCCCCCCCCCTGATGTCTGGATAAGACCCTAAGTTATAGGTAAAGTTTGCTTATTTTGTTGTTTTGCATCCTTTTTTTTAGGCTTTTACTAATCAGCAGTTGGTTTATAATGTCGAATAATGCCTATTTGAATACATATCATGGTTGTCCCCTTAGGGGCAACTTAAGTAAAGAATGAACCCTAGCCCATTGTAACGGAGAATTTAAAAAATACGTTTGGAATACAGCTTTCAAGTGAGAACAATCACCATTTTAGAGCTGATTTAGGATTGGAAACTATTGTTTAATTCTAGTTTTCCTTTCTAGGAGAGGCCCTCAAAACAATATTCGTAAGAGTGCGTATGTATGACATGAACCTAAGCTCTGAGAGAGGACGATTTCTGGAAAGAAGTTTTCCAAGACAGTGGATAAAAAAAAATAATAATGATAAAATATATAAACAGGAGTGAATTAGGGAGTTGTAAATTTCTAATCCGGAAAGACTCAAACTAGATTGCAAATAACGCTGAAAACATTAGAGTATGATGAACATGGGAATAGACTTTTAATATTTTGCTCATATGCAATAAAGGAAATATGCGTAAAGGAAACTAGATTAATCTTAGTTCTAAAAGCTTATTGTAAAAACAAATCTATGGGATTTTCGCAATAATAGCCTGAAACCCCACAAAAAGATGTGTCGGATTTAAATGAATGAATTGAATCGGATTGAAATGAAAACTGCATCAGCCAAATGGACTAGGATTCTTTTTCTGCTTGGTTGCCCCTAATGGGGCAACCATAAAATATGATGAACATTCAACAATCTTTAATCAGCGATAGGTCGTATTTTGAATAGATGATGCTTTGGTAATCGCATATATCACAATTTCTGAAGAATGAAATGAGCGAAAAATTTATAACAACTGACAAAAACTTGTTTCGTATTAATTTCAGCGATGTCCCTAGTTGGAGTTACCGTAGCACCGTTGTGATGAGACTTTTCATAGAAATAGAGGATTTGACTTCAAAACGATCTGCGCTACCGAAAGTGACTGCTAGAATTCGTTTGCCACAGTGTGGGGACCTCGTATCAAATTGAACTTATACAAATTTCAGATTTGTAATTTATGATTTATTTTTTATTAAATAAAAATAGAGGAAATATGATGAAAATTTGTATGCTGTTTATGGGATTGAACCATCATAATGTCTTCGGCCGGTAAGTAAGTCATTCTGGAGAACAATTGCTAAATTATTTCCTTCAAATCAACAAAGAATGGACGTCACCTGAAGGGATTGCATATTTTGAAGCGATGCTGCTGTGATAATCGCATATATCGGAATTTCTGAAGCACAAAAATAAACGAAAAATTTATCACAACGAACCAAGTCCCGTTTTGATTAATTTTATTTGGCCTCACCTTGAAATTTGTCGCCACATTTTGGGTTGGATTCGGTCCTTCATAGCAGGAGATTATCTTACCCTTGTGCTGTGGACACTTCTGGGGTTTATAAATTCATGTACCCAATAATGATTATGATGGTGAACTTTACAAGCAAATCAAATAATTTTGTGGTAGCCGACTGTAAGTAAGGAGCGAGTCGGGCTTAATCATGTGGCAGCACCTGTTGAAACCTAGTATAGAGTGAATTCTAGGCCATAGTAAGAGAAAATTTAAATACGTGTTTTGAAAAAAAAAAGTGAGGAAGAATCACCACTTGAAGTTCATATAGTTTATATAGAAGTTCATATAGTTTGGTAATATAATTGCTGTACAAGCTTATTGTGAAAAAAAAATTATATGAATTTCGTAAAATAGCCTGAAACTCCGCGAGAATGGTTTTGGATCGAAATGAGAACTACGCCACTAGAATATCCGTAGCCGAAAAACCCCATTTGGAAGAATCACAGTCCCCCAACTTGAATAATAAAGAAAACTATTTTTGTTTGTATGGAAAGCAAAGATTTATCTCCTTATTTTGCTCTTCTTCCCCTTCTTTTTATTTTTTGGTCTTTAGTGGGGCGCTGAAACATCATTGAGAGATGTTTAAGGGATCATTTGAAAGGAAATCGCTATTTCTACTGCCTTTTCTAATTAACCAAACATAATTTTAAAATAAATACAATCGTTGACAAAACACTTTTCCTCAGTTATGACCGTATCGGACCAGTCGTTTTAGAATATCAGAAGAAGGATCTGTTAAAAGGACAGTACTTGCTTAATTGCCTTTTTAAGCAGCAAAAAAGATTGTGCCACATCAATGAGGTGTTTTCTGCCATTTTTTACCGCAAAAAAAACGACAATTTTCAACCGAATGGTGCTAAAAAGCATTCGAGCGAAATTTTTAAAATATTCAGTAGAAAAGCCATATTAAAATGATATTTCCAGTTTCAAAGACAGTAATGACCTTCTTCTTATAACAAGTTTGTCCATTTGGGACTTGATAAAATTATATACAAGGTGTATAATTGTGCGTGAGTTTAACTCTGTGCGTGAGGGGAGTTGGCTTGAAGCCTCAAAAGCGTGGTTCTATGCCCAAATTTCGTAACTCCGTGAGCCTTGAGATAAATATAGAAGGGATTTTGGGGGGAGGTGAGGAAATTAAATTATAATTCCTCTCGACTTCTGAGAATATTTTTGGAATACGCCTGTAATATTGGTGCAGGGGGTAATAGCACCACTCTTATTGCAGAGAATCTTTCTCTGTGTAACAAGAAACATTACACTCACATGACTACCGGCACAAAGAGAGGGAGGGTCATCAGTGCCACCAAGAAATTACTCAAGGTGGGGGGAGCGGGGCAAGTGGTGCCAGTAGGTTTCTTCACTGAGATTTGAATGGTAATATATCTCATGCTTATTCATATACAATATTCAATGGCTTCTTGTTCCCGGGGGTATTGTCCCTTTACCGCTTTTCATGAGAAAATCCCTACAAAAACATTTGTTTAAGGAATTCGTCTTGAAAACAGTAGAAATGATGAACCTTTAATTAATTTTTTATATTATATGTTAGCTAAGGCAGCACGGTACCCCATGGAATAGAAATAGATAGAATCTGATAGAATATCAAGAAATGGAAAGAATCAAAATCAAAGATGTAAAAAATGAAGGAATAAAAAAGAGTGAATAAGTTAAAAAGTTTGGGTCAAAATCTTGTCAATACGTAAATTAAGCATGTCTGTATTTAAGAATGACCTGTGGTTATGAGATTCTGTTGGATGTTCAAACATCTTCCAGGGTTGTCCCCTTGGGTGCAAAACAAAAACTGGAAGAATATAGCGCAAACACTTTCACTTTTCCCTATCGTGGGGGGGCCTAGTACGATGCCTTCTAACCGCTTGCATTTCTCCATGTCTCCGCTTGCAGTCCTATTGTTCAGTGGTAAACAATTCGTTCATATCATCTGGAATCGCAGGCTCAAAATTTCTGGAGGCAACTGCCAGTTATATGGTTTTTGTGCTTACCTAAAACTGCTTTTTGTTTTTTTTCTATAATGGTCTGAAGTTTTTGGATTTCCCTGTTGTTTTTGCCTGCCATAGAATTCAGGAACGTCTGCGATGCATAGTCAAAGATTTTGGTTTTTCAACTAAAGATTTAACCTGTAACTTAATAGTTTGAACAACTTCGTTTTAAGTTTTCTTTGTGGAGTGATTTCAAGTTTGGCTTTTTCGACATATCGTACCCCCTCCACTTAAAATCCAGAGTTAACACATCACTGTACTGAAAGGAAGAAAAGATTAACACTATTGACGAATTACTTGATGTGGCAAACCTTCATTATGGTATGATGCAAAACTATTTGTAGTCTATGTGTGTGCTTTTCAAATTACTCAGGTATTAATGTGATAATTGATTACTAAATCTAACTTGCTCCAATTACCCGTCGAGTTAGATATATTATTATTCAAACCGCCCTTTTTTCCGTTTTTTTAAATCATGTAACCTTTGTGCTTTGTTGCAGGGGTTTACGACTTCCTAACAGAAAATCGAATATTAATGAATCATCCAGACTTCAAGGACCTGGGGTACAAATCCTGCCTGCAGAAAGTGTCACATTCTCATAAGAACTCTGAATACACGCATGCATTTAAGTTGGCGTCTGCCTATACAACTGACATCATGCCTTTTACGAATTACACGTAAGTTTTATAGCAAACATGGTGAATCTTCTAAATTAACTGGGTCGTGTGATTTTGAATGCGAAGTTACTTTAAGGCCCGCAGTCAAGTGGTTCTCCCTACCAGGTATATTAATTATAGAAAATAAAATTAAAAGAAAGGCAATAGTATATTTGGAAAAAAAAAACAACATAAAAACTGGAGTGTAGTGGGAACTCTTCAACGAAAAGTAAATAAGGAAAAGGTAAAAAAACCGTGGTGGGTTTTCAAATTATATTAGTAGCCCAACCTCGAGCATAGTCCTCAGTAAATCAAATACATTGGAAATAATTTTTTTTTTCACTGCCTAAATAAAATATTGGTTCTTTTTTTTCAGTTACTGCTTTCTATATTTAATATAGCTAGACGGTATAGTCTTAAAAAACTATTTATAGTTAAACTTTCTCTAGTATATAGATAGGTTTTCCTGAGGGAAAAGTTTTCTCTGGTGTGTACCCATAAGAACTCCTGGAGTGATAGTGGAAAGAGTCAACATTCGGAAATTTTGTAGTTAAAACGATACAATATCATGTATTTAATATCGAAAATTAAAAAGTATATACTGGGGCTCAAAACGGAATGATTTCACCGATGTTAGCTTGACTGTCCAAAATTTAAAACTCATCGTGTACATGTTTCATGGTTTGGGGTCATTAAGTGATTGTTGAAAAGAAAAATCTAACTTTTTTATGTACAATACTTGCATAATCTATTTTTATTTAAAATTAATGGTAATTAATATCGTACTTAGAACCCTGATCTATCGGAATTAACAGAAGTAGTCGATGCGCTCTAGAATACCTAAGGGCTGAAGGAGGAGGCCGAATCAATAGAGACTTATCGTAGAAATAATTGCTCGAGTTTTGTATTTTAAAGTGCCAATGTAATATACGTTTCAAGTCTTAAATATCCCATAAAAAAAAAAAAAATTTATATCAAGTTTGAAAAATGGTGAAAAAATGTTCCATATATTCTCACTGCTTTATTTTAATGTGTTTTTATATGCGACTTTATTTTAAAGTTTTTATTTTAAAGACCCAAAAATGATGTTTCTTTTTACGTAAACGATACTTTTAATTCATTTTCTCGAAAAAAGCCCACTGAACATGTTTATACATAACGAACTAGCCTACAACTTCAATGTGTAATTCATAGGTATTTCTTAACCTTCAGTGGAATTTTGAGCGTTATAAGCATAGCCATAACTGTGAAATGACGCAAATGATAAATCCATTGCATAAAAAAAAAATGAAGCCAATGGATAATTCCATTGCATAAAAAATGAAAGCAGTGTTACTGTCGAGTAACACTTTTTTTATTTTAAAGTGTTTCTATATGTAAAACAGTGGCTTTATATGCGACCAAAAAGTGTTTAGATGATTGCCCAGTATAAGTTTTGACTTCAAAATGGAGGCATCATTCCTATCAACTGCAAAAAATCGTGGAACTTTTTGGTCTTATTAAGATAGACTGCCTTCTAAAAAAAAAATAACTAGACTGTTTGTTTTATAAATAGACTGTTTGTTTTAGGCGTTTTTCTGCTGTTATTGTTTGACTTGAATCGTCAACATTAAAGCCAGGCCGCCCACGTGTTTTGTGGTTAAACTTTTTAGAATTCCTCAACTATTTCGTCTGAAATTATGATCCTGGCACGTCGGTGGTGACTTGAAATGTAAAAAAAGCCCCATTTACATGAAACTTGCAGTATGACTAAGCGCTTTCCACCTTACCTGGCGGATTGTCTGAAACTCAGACATTTTGTGCGAATTTGTTTAGCCCTAAGCTCCCCATACTCATAGGGCACGGTCCAGAAAGCCTTATTTAATATCCAATATTCCTACGGATGTAAAAAGAAGGGATTGGGCGACTTCATCTTGGGTAGTTCTTTAATAGTTTTTAATAACTTAGACTTGCCCACTTATGACAGATTTTACTCGCGCCCTAATTTAACCTACCAGTTATGTGGAAAATTGGCATGCAGCTGAGGATTACCTTTCCCTATAGACCATACCTGTACCATGCTCGTCTTTTAATAAAAAAAGATAAATAAGTTGTCTTTTAATTCTAGTGAACATGGCCCAAACACAATTCTAAAATGAATTACACCAAAACTTATTTGAGTTGCTTTTAGTGCTGATGTGTTGGATGGCATTGGTGATGCTTATTGTATGTTTCTTGTCATCTCAGCTCGAAATAGACCAATCCGCAAAGTCTTTCATAGCTTCAGTACATTAAGCTACGTCCCAATCCTCCCGTGTATGTCAAGAGATGTAAATGTCAAGAGATATTTTAGGTTATGAACTGAAGAGCTAATTGTTCTGAAAAGAGAATGCCACCATCTACAGAGATTAAGAAGAAGGTCCCAGTGTCTAAGTTATTTTTCACCCGTCGCATTTCCACTTTCTTCATTCCGCATATCGAAAGTCAAATAATTAATACTGCTCTCTTTTCTTCGTACCGTTATGATCAATGAAGTTTCAAAATTCTGTCAGCGTCCGAATAATAATTTTTTTATTTTTCGTGATAAAAATGACTACTTCTCTTAGAAAATTAATCCCTCCCCTTACTTAGTACAGCGTATATCTGGTTCTAGCCCCCTCAATCATTTCTTACACAGAATCAGAGAAACTACCACTCCACTCCAAATCGCTGTCATCTCGTCTTCAACTACGGCCTCTTAGACCGAAAACCAAAAACTTTGTATTCATAAATAATCGACGCTAAACAACTGGGAAAAAACCATCTACAATCAAATTTTGAATCAGCGTAGATGAGTCCTTCGCTTTAACTGCCACATCTGTATCATGTGCAAATAGAATCGGATGACTTATTCTCCTGCAAGGATCATGGATACGTTAGGAATAAAAGCGGGTCTAACATAGAACCTTGTGGGATACCAATATCATCTAGGTCATATACACCTCACAAATGACCTCAATATCCACCACGATCTGACGACTACAAAGATGTGATTTATTATTTCTAGTCCCTTTCTTCGATTGCTAAAGAATTTGATTTTATCTAAAAAGTAGAAATTTTTACTTTAAAAATTTTCTCCAATTCTTCGGACAATGGTGATACGATCACAAATGGGCGATTCTTGTTTTATATTAGGTTTATTTCTTCTTATTTTTATGTAATGGTACCGCATTCACCATTTTCATTCTATTAGGAAATTTACCTGAACAAATACATGTTTCAGCTAAATGAAGAAGTGGTTCAAACATTACACTGTGTATTATTTTTTCAACAAAGTAGTGGAAAGTTCATCATTAGATTTTTGAAAAAATCCGCTTATATTATCAATAATGTTTTAAATCCAGTTGGAGTACCTGGAGAAGAAGCAGCTGATGTGTGTCACTTAATGGCAGAGTCTACTGCGTACGACGAAATTAGAACATACGAAGATGGCTGTGACAACATTTGATTCTACTAAAAACTCAAGGATTTTCGGCTTCATTTTTTATGCAATGGATTTATCTTTTGCGTCATTTCACAGTTATGACTATGCTTATAACGCTCAAAATTCCACTGAAGGTTGCGAAATACCCATGAATTACACATTGAAGTTGTTGGCTAGTTCGTTATGTATAAACATATTCAGTGCGCTTTTTTTTTTTAGAAAATTAATTAAAAGTATCGTTCATATAAGGAAAAAACATGATTTTTGTGTCGATTAGTCCCTTATAAATTGATTTAAACCTTGCTTATTTAAAAGGTGGAATTTTGCGTAGATGTTTCAGTCCGAAAATTTCAATTTTAACTAATTATAGATGTGTTCAGTCCTCTTAGATTATCTCTTTTTGATTGAGCTCTTTGTGTAGCCTGTGATTTTTAGTCAACTACAAAAATGTACAAAAGATACCAAAAATCGACGATCTTGCACTCAAACATTATTTGTGAAGCTTATATGCAGGAAAAAAAAGCTGAATTAAAAACTTTCCGTTGAAAAGGGCAAGAAAAAATACAACCGAAAAGGATTCCGAAGACCCACAGTTATATATATTCTTGAATTGCGTGTGTGTTTTTTTTTTTTTTTTTTTTTTTTTTTTTTTTTTTTTTTTTTTTTTTTTCTTATAATAGACTTCTCTCCTGTGAAGTATGGAATAATGGGACTGAAAACCTTTATGGATGATGGTAGGATGATTAAGAATAAGTTTGTTTGTTGTTGTTTTTTTTTTTTTTTTCATTCTCGTTTTTATTTTCAATTTACAGTTATGACTTCAAGGAATGATTGACTACATTTTTTATTCGAGAGCCAGCATGCATCCACTTGGCTTACTGGGAGGAATCGACACGGAATGGTTTCGTGAAAATAAATTCTTGGCTGTCCTCATCCTCATGTACCCTCAGGTCTGTTTATCCTTAATCCTTTTCTTCCCTTCCCTTTTTTTTCTCTTCCATTAAAACGTCATTATAAAAACCAAAAAAAAGGTGTTGATCAGGAAAAGAATCAATAAAATTGTGATTAGAAAGCACTTAGTCAAAGTATAAAGTTTCGTACGAATTTATATATTCGTATAATCATTATATATATATATATATACTATATCTTTATCTTTATATGTGAACAATAATTGTATATGTATGTTTCTTGAAAACGGCGCCATACTTTTTCGGGAAAATTAGTATCTTGGGATATTCTCGTATAAAAAAAAATGATCTAGATAGATCAGAAGTCTGATAAAAAAATCGTCAAGAGCCTTAATTTTTTTTTTTGCAAAAGCGTTACGTCCATGCACTATGTTAGTACATCATATAAAGCATTTCTTATGACATTATACAAATATTTTCTTGTATGATGTTATGCATAGCATTAATAAGATTGTTGAGTTTCCAACGCAACAGTTATTTATATAATGTAATGTCTGTTGGAAAGGCCCAAAAAACGAAAATTTGCAGTTGCAGTTACTATAAATGATGATTTCTTTGGAACCGACACCTGAACTATCAAAGCTGATAGATGTAAAATTCGACAACCTGGACCATCAATTGCGACAACACCAATACGGACAGCTAAAGCAAAGGTCATTGCTAAATTGTCTGAAGCAATCAAAATCCAAAAAACGTTGTCAAAAATGACAATGAAGAGCAAAGACACGGGCGGTTCCAAGATATGCGAAAAGGACAATTAGAGCGTGTTAAAATGAAAAGGAACAGCAAAGTCACACGGGGTTAGAAGACATACGACAGCGAACAAGTGAGGGAGTCAAAATGAAAATGAAGAGCAGCGACTCAATGAAAATCAACCTGGACAGCGAGAATCAAAACGTGTCAAAATTGAAAATGATAGCGATGATGATTGGGTTTGGGGATTTTGACATGGATAAAGGTCATCAATGCCTACCATACCTTTGTTAAAAAAAACAAAGATTCGGCGATATGTATTTCATAATGACAAAAGACAAGCCAAGGCAAGTTTTTGTCCCACCACATGAAACAAAGAAAAAATATAAATAAAAAGAACAAAAACTCACATATTAAATAAAACACTTCAATGCACTGAATGTATTAAAAGAAACAAAGGTGGTCGTCAATGCCTTCCATACCTTGTAAAATCAAAAACGTGGAAGAGATGAATCGTTGGAAAAACAAGAAGTTTTTGTCCCACCCCCTGAACAATTAAAAGAAACAAAGTTTTGGCGTTATGTCTTGCATTATGACAAAAGACAAGCCGAGACAAAAGTTTAAAGGTCCAATAAAAAAAAAAAGTAATTTTAAAAAGGCAACACTTCTAATTTAGGGTCCATTTAGACGTCATGATATCAAGAAAAGGCTCAAATTGTCTGCGTTTAGAAAACAAGCGACAGTGAGAATCTATATATAGAAGCCTGCCGCGTGGCCCATTCCTTTGTTTAAAAAAAAAACAAGGTTCGGCGATATGTATTTCATAATGACGAAAGATAAGCTGAGGTGTAAAGAACCAAATTGAAAATGATAGCGATGATGATTGGGTTTTGGATTTTGACATGGATAAGTTTTTTTTGTCATCAATACCTACCATACTTTTGAAAATCAAAAATATGGACTGAATAAATCGTTGGAAGAAAAAGAAGTTTTTTGTCCCCACCACCTTAATAATTGAAAGAAATAAAAGTTTGGCGATATGTCTTTCATAATCACAAAAGACAAGCCGAGGCAAAAGTTAAAGGTCCAATAAAAAAAAAATGTAATTTTACAAAGGCACCACTTCTAATTTAAGGTCGATTTGGACGTCTTGACATCAAGAAAAGGCTCAAATTGTCTGCGTTTAGAAGGCAAGCGACAGTGAGAATCTATATATATAGAAGCGTTCCGAGTGCTGGGGCCCGGCGGTGAAGTAAAATTTATATTATTATGCACAATATAAAGATTCCAAAGGTCAGAAATGAAGTACCACCTTGAAAAATTCCCAAGGAATGACAGCCTGATTCTATTTGTCCGTCACTTTCTCTTTCTCCTATTTAGTCTAACAATCGACGCAAATACGAATATTTGCAGCTCTTTCAACTTCACCAAAATTCCAGCAGCAAAAACTTCTGCAAAAATATATATAGCAGTTAGTACAAACTAGTCACTAATTATAATTCCAACAACAACAGTGCTTTATCCGATTCAAAACTACGTATAAAGTAGAATTGCGTTTTTAGGTTGTTTGCCCAGAGAGAAGGTGGGGTGATAATTAATTTAGTCTTTGTGGCTGCTTAGAAAAAGTCATTAGATTGCTGAGGATTCAGTACCTCTAACAAGTCTTTGCCTTGACTATTTTTATGTTGAGTCATATTCTGTGAAATTAAGGAGCTAGAATCACCCCTAAAAAAAATAAAATCGTGATTCATACGTACTTACTCAGGTTGGGGCCTTCAGGACGAGCCTTCCATAATTTCCGGACTTCCCCACTAAAATGCTGCCTTTCCCACATCAAAAATGTTGCCATTTTCAAACTAGGTGTGACTCTTTTCTCATGCTAACAGGTAGTACCGCATCCAGGAGGCCCGGTCCCATCCCAAAACTTTTAATATAATTCACACATTTCTTACCCCTCCCACCCCCACCCTCCCTCCCCCAAATTAATTCTTACATACGCACTTAGAATAGAGGTAACTGACATTCCGTGTGGTTCACTTAAATTCTATGTTTAACTGTGTGTCATTGCATGATCTAGTGATTATTAATTGAGCCATTCCTGGAGAGGATGATGTATTGCCACTTTTCAACTTACTGATATATTTTTTCGTACTTCCTGTAAATTCCTTGAAAGTTGAACTAGTTCAGCTTGATAATTTGCAATGGGATACATAATTGGCACAGTTGTCGTGCGTAATTTGATTTTGTCCACAAGAGTGACTGCAATGTGACTCGGGCGTCATAGCTATAGATTTATGGCGAGTGAAAAATCAATCATCTGTCTTTGAAATTTAAGTTTTCTTGTGGTCTAGCCCCCTCCCCTCCGTCCCCAGGCTAATTCCTGAGTATGCCCCTGTATATATGTTATGAACATACAATCATAGGCTCAAAATAATTTTCAGATATATATTTTATGATTTATTTTAGATCACTTTCCATTGCTCGTCGAATTTGAGATGGATTCGTCAAATCAGTCAGGAATCAACAACAGTCTGATCATACCCAGACGGTAGTCTCTGCTCAAACCCACAAACTTTCGTAAGAAAAGAAGAAGAAAAAAAAAAAGAAAAAAAAAACAACGAATTCCGACGTCCATTTTTTGTACGATAGGGAGATGAAAATTGGCCCTCTTTTATAACTGATTGTTAACATCTTAAGTGCAACTGTGTATACTAAACCCAACGTGACACCAGAAGGCGAGCGAATCTCGACAAGTCTCCTCTCTCCTTTTTTCAATAATTGTGATATTCTGTATGTGTTGCGACTTGTTGTGTGTTTTGATGAGTTAATTTAATTAGGTTTTTTAATTTTAGATTTATTTTTTAATTGTGTCATTTTAAAACGAAAGAAACACCCACGAGCTGTATATTCTCTCCTTTGTACTATCTAATTCTTGTCTCTCCCTCTCCTTTTTATGAAAAACTTTAGTTACTTATATCATCATGATGCTTCTACTGCTTCTACCCTTCTTGAACTTGTACCATTTCAGTTGTAAAATATTTTGGTTTTAAAAGCAAAATACTTTTAGTGTAAAAATTTATTAATTTTCAGCGCAAACCGTAGAATTTTCAGTTTTAAAACGACTGCAAAAAAATTATTTTATCTAATAAACACAGCTAAAAATTTAAAAACTATTCTTTTTAGACCCTTCCCCCCCCCTCTTTAAATTTCCAGAATTATTATGACGGGAATACCAACTTGTTTATTAGTAATATTATCACTGTCTTTTTCATGAAAGCATGGAATCATAATGTAGTAGTTTTATCCTTTTCAGTTTCGAATCTCCCTTTGAAACTTAGACTAAAGAAATTAGAAAGAAAAAGAAGTCTTTTTCCTTAGTTTTTATTCCTGGTCTTGAGAAACCTATTGATTTAAAAGACAAAATCAATTCAAAATTTTATTTTCAATTTTATATTCAAAATTTTATTGTTAATGCAAAGACATGGGAGAAACAGCTGTGGGAATAGTAAGAGTGGTCCATGAGGGTTTGTTCTTCCTCTGGGAATGCGAGTTTGTATTATATCTGTCAAACGAAGAACCTACGCCGTCCTCCTCCCTGACAAATTTCAGGTTCTCACCCCTCTTCCAAGTAAGATATTGTCCATGCTCATTGCTGCCCTATCCCTTGGAGCTGAAAACCATTGCCTCCGTCGGAGGTAATGAAGCTTACATGGCTTAGTATAATGTCATTAATTGTTAAAACAGAAAAAGAAAATAAATTAAAAGGCTTTTTTTCATCAGGCTCTATAATTTGTTATTATTTTTTTTTTTTTAGAATGTTGACCCCCTAGCCGGCAACCCCTAGCCTTCACTAGCGTTCCTGCGATTTGTATTTAAAAAAAAAAATATATTATTCAGACAAAATTATGTAGTATTGCACTGGTACTCATGCTATAACCAACATTATTGTTACTTTTTTTGTGGCGAATAATGTGTTATTGTTTTTTT
The DNA here is from genome assembly GCA_027921565.1 of Artemia sinica. NCBI lineage: Eukaryota > Metazoa > Arthropoda > Branchiopoda > Anostraca > Artemiidae > Artemia > Artemia sinica. Next base: position 33,286,362 of record CM051270.1, read on the forward strand.
TTTTTTTTTGAATCGATCATCTTGGTTTAGTTTTGCAATTTGCTTCGTTGTTAATGCTGAAAGTTTACGAGTGTTGTTGAACAAAAAATATCCTGGCCTCTTTTTCTTAAACTGTTTATAGGGTTCGTCTTCATTTTAATAATTTTTTTAAACTGTGATGGAAATTTTTCCTTTTAAAATCTGTTTATAATAGTGCATAGACGAAATTATTGGGTTGCTAATACGACACCTTTTAAAGATTGTATCTTATTGTGTATACCGTAAAAATTCAGTGCAATTTTTGTGTTGCATTGTTGAGGCTGAACTTTGAAGGATGGTTCAAGGTCACTTGTATCTAACCCTAAATGTGTTACCTATGCTCTCTCCTTAGAGAGTAACCACCAAGAAGTATTAAGGTAATGGACTTCCTAGAAAGCAATATGTAAGATGTTTCAAATTTATGAAGTTAAGAGGATTCCCAGTGCTACTAAAGAAAAAAAAATACAATGATGAAAAAACAAACATTGCTCCTTTTCGCGAAAAATGGTGTGATGTTTTGTTCGATTTGCAGTATCTCATCTAAAATCCAATGGTCGATTACTTAATTTATTAATTTAACTTTATTATCTTTTTTTTCAATCTAACAAAAATCTTTCTATAGATCTTTAGCTAGATGTGGATCCACCGACAGAGATTCAAGTAAATGGGGGTAGCAACTCTCACTGCGTTTTTAACTGTCTTCAATTGTCACTATCAATCGTAGTCACATTATTGGATTGAAAAATACTAAAATCTTTTGGTAGTTCCCATCCACCTCCTTCAGTAAAATGTCTTATGTAGTATATTTAGTTTCTTATAAATTTAGCTCAAAGTAAATGAGGGGTGATTCGGGATTTATTATTAGACACAAAATAATAAATAAATAGCTTTCTTTGTAACAGCTTTCTTTTGCTTTCTTTCTTGGACGTTGACTATGGATAAAATTGTAGACTAGGGCTTAATCGGGGGTGGAGGAACACAAGATTAAAAATATGCATTTCTCTTCAAAAATTAAAAGAACTAGGCTTAATTAGCTTTATTAATTTTACTCAATATTGATATAAACCTGGCTGATTATTTTCATGATATTCTCATTAAATTTTAAGTCATTATCTTGCTACTTCTAAGCAGTCTCTACGCCTATATAAGAATATATTTGCTATATGTTATTGTTGTCGTTTTTTCTAGCAGTATGGCAAATAATGTTAGTAAAGGGCCTAGATTCAATCTAATTCTTGCTAATCTTTAGTGACCCTGGAAGTAATTAAGTCAAGAATTGATTTACAGAGGTGTGCTTTTCCATTCTAAGTTAACTAAAATCCTATCAAAATTACCTGGAGAGATATAACTGGCATGGATATTTAAAACTCGTTTTTTACGAATAGTGTGTGTTGGAATGGCTTCAGTTTTGAAGCGCACCCTAAACGTACTGATCACGTTATCATAATGGGTTGAATCAATCTCAAGAAACGAGCCTAGTAGAGGGACCACTTTGTAAACCACAGTCAGGGGCGGATTTATAGCAAAGTTTTGGGGGAGGCCCAATGTTACAAGGGTGCCAATGAGCAAAATATTGGGGGGCGGGGGGTGGGGGCAATGCGACAAAGGTGCCAATAATTGACCAAATTGCCAAATTTATTCTAAAAAAAAAAGAAGAAGAAAAAACAGGATAAGAGGGCACAAGAAATAATCTTGGGGGGGGGGGGGGGGATGGGCCCCCTTGGATCTGCCAGTGACCACAGTTACACTTAATTCAGTTATTCTTATTATATTTAATTTACTCCATTTGCTTAGTTGGCGATAGTTACCTAATATAAAATATAATAAGCAGTGCTATTATAACATGTTTTCTCACAAATTAAATCGAATCCAATCAATATACGCTCATAAAAAAAGTAATGAAAAATTTTTCCAGAATCTCTAAAAAAATTATTCGTCAGTTTGGCATCAAAATTGAATTATTTTCATTAATTACATACCCTTCACTGCGTAAATATGAATGTTTTGCATGCTTTATGCATTGATGTTACCATCTTGTTTCATGCTCTGTCGTGTTTATTCTTTATATTCAGTATACACTTGTGATGTTTTATGAAGGGTAGCAAGGTACCTTAGTTTTGAAGCCAAACCTGCCAACAGTTTTTTTTTTGCTATAAAATGTTGGACTTATAATTAGGTCGAGGAGGGGACTTAGCATATCACAATTAATAATTGTAAAACGTTTTATTAAGCTTTAAGTAACTGTTTTATGTAATGTTCAATTTTTTTTTTAATTTTTCGGATTCAGCAATGATAGCGGTATTATAGAAAATGTGTCCTATGTTTTCTTTTCATAAACTTCTTTCTTACATCAAGTACGTTTTTAATATGAATGGCCAAAATGGAATCCGAGAAACTATATTTATAATTTCCAAAAACAAAATTTGGCTGACAACATTAAAAGTAATTGTTTATGGGAAGTAGCTTAAGTGTTGCAAAATAGCGATAAGAATTTATTGAAAAGTTAGTATTTATTGAAAACTTGAAATAGATGTTGTCGGATCATTAGGATGGCTCATCTGGCCAACCGTTGTGACAACAAAATTCTTAATTCGAAAAAAAAAATTAGAAGGAGGGGAATAGTTGGAGAATGTTCCCGAATGCACCAAAGACCGAGATTTTTAACCGAGAGTTTTTGTGGGATTTAAATCCCCCCCTCTACATATATCACCTTATAACAGCTAATATTGGAGTAGTTTGATTCGGTTTTGTATACCCTGTTGCATTTTAAACTTCAGGAAAATAGAGGTCACAGAATAAAATACGTAATTTTCTCTCTGGGCAAGTCTTCTAATCGAAATTTTACTTTCGTATTTTTTTTTTTTCTGGGTGCTGGACAAGAAATTGTATTTAGTGCTGTTTGTATGCTCATATTTACTTTTAAATTATGGATTTTTAATCCTAGTTGTATTTTAAAATTCTTTTGAACTTGTAATGATCACCTTTATCAGGCAATATCGGACATTCCACATCAGAAATGGCGTAATCGACTTTTTACCTGTCATTCTTTTTTTCCTATTAATTAATCCTTTCTTTCAATATGTATTATACTCAAGAAGAGCTCTAAATTATGCTAATTTTACTACCTGAAGGCACGCGAATAAGCAAAAATTGTTCAGTGGGAGTGGAATAATCAGAACTACAGGAGTCTCACAATTATTACACGAAATCATGGGAGGATATTTTGAAATCATTTTCATTTTTAGCTGGACCAGATCACAAGTTACTCCTCTCCCTCTGTTTGAACGTGTCTCCCCGGAGTAATGCTTCTTGTTTAAAAAACATTTTTTTTTTCTATCCCTTCGCTATAGTTTGACTTCAGATCACTAGTTTTTTTTTCTTTATCGCCTTGCGCCGTTTGCTACGGTCGGTAGATTGGAACTTCGGCGCTCGTATGACGTCATTCTAATCTTTGTTTCCTGTCCTTTTTTATAGTCTATAAACAGTCTTATGGCTCCTATATTATTCTGAAATTGATTAGTTTCTTCGTTCTTTTTTGTATTAGTTTTATTTAATTCACATTAAAATAGCCTGAGAATTGAGTAGAAGCCTGGATTTATTACAAAAGAATCATAATGCATATAAAAAGTAATTACCCATTTCTGAATCCTCTTGTTTGATAAATCGCCGGGTAAGGTTTTCTTTCTTTTGTCTTTGTTTCTTGAATGATCAAATTCATAGGTGTCGTAAAAAGAATTGTCGTTTTTGACTATCTTGTTTCGATGGTTCTGATATTCCTAACCCAAACTGTATATTTTAGCTTAAGCTTCATTGGAATAGTCTCAACTCTTGGTATTTTTAATTATTATTATTGGTATTTTATTTATACTACTTATATTATTTCTTTTAATTACATGTCTGTTTGAGACTTTAAATGCATCTTTTAACTTGCCTTTATTGTTTTCTTGGTTTCCTGCCCTTGATGCTCACATTTTTGACATTTTAAATGAATCAAGAGGATTTTTCTTAGCAGGGGGAAGGACTTCTGATACATCAAGATGTCCGCTGTTATTCTGGAATCTGTGCCCTATAGAAAGGTTTATTAACCAAGTAATATTATTATTTATACCCCCACCCCTGTTGAAACAGCGCCTGGGAGTGAATATGGAGGGATTGTTCCATCGAAACAGGATTAAGTCATAGAGCAAAGTGTGTATTTTAGTTATTTTGTTGTTTGTTGAAATTTCTTGTGCCCTATTCTGCAGCACATTGGAAGAGAGAAACGGGTTCTTTTGTGTCCTTGCTTCCCTTGCTGTACCAATATCACAGTACAAATTGTGTCTGTCTCCAATTTGGATGGAAAGACGGTGACATTTGACAAAAACAAAAAACGTCATCTGTCATACCAATTCATGTAAGTTTATGTGCGAGTCATTGTAATTTATATCAATGGCTAATAAATTACTCGCGTTTAATATTATTTGTTTTGTCGTCTTTTTATCAAAACACAGGAGTTCGGCCAGAATCCAACATTTTGGAAGGCAGTATACATGCAATGCCTCCATTGTATTTTTTTGAAATATGTTAGTGCTGCGTGATTTAAATTTGAGGTATAGACACACATCTTCAATGAGGATATGGGAAGTAGTTTAAAAATAGCGCGTCTTCAAATCTCTTCACAATTTTGAAGTATATGAATAAACAAAATTTACAAATCTATCTAGGAAGTAGGTGTGGTGCATGGTGGCATAGAGAAATTCCCAAAAGCAACAATCCCCCTTTAATCTGATTATAAAACTACTCGAAGTAAGGAAGCACCATTCTTACGTTGTCGTATACGTGACAAACGAAAAGTTTTTTCAACTACGAATCCACCGCAAGGTTGTCAAAATGCTCAAGTTCTATCACTAATATTTCAGCGGGTTTGGTTTAGACGTCTTTTACAAAAAAAAAAATGACTTGGGCGCTGTTTTGTCCCAACTACCCTTTTTTTTTCGAAAAGTTAGTGCGGAAATGTCGCACCTCTAATTTTGCTCATGAAATGCGGCCATGATCTCTTTCATTTTTTTTTTTTTTTTTTCAAGAACGGAGAGTTTCTCTTCTTAAACAGTTGTGCCGATTTCACGAAAATATAGGGGTGGGGAAGGGATACTTTTCCACTTTTTAAAACGAAAATACCAAAAGTGGGTATGTTTAAAAATCTATAGGGGCTTTCACACCCTAAAACATTATCGCCTCTACATCTTATTTTTCTTATTTATAAGAACATAGTCGAACAATATATCGGGAAAACTATGGAAAAAAACTAAGAATTTCTCTAAATCATATCGAATGTAGACATAGTAAAAACTGCTCTCACGCGACGAAGTGTAAGAGTAGATTTTGACTTTTAAACTCGATCTTCAAATTGAAAAGCTTTTTTCAGGACAATTTAAAGAGAAAAAATAGGAATATGAGACTTATTAAATTACGTGGTGCTTTCCCCTACTATTTCTATTTAGAGCATGGCAAATTACTGTGTAAACTGGACAAAAGTTACAAAACGGCTCTCGAGGTCAAATCCAAAACTTCTATTCAGACCAAAACTTATATCCTACACCGAAAACGCGTTAGCACGGAAATATCCTACCCAAGAATTGGAAATTGGCCAAAAAACCTTATAAAAATGATTTTTCTTCTCTCTATGTAAATGAACCTTGAACGCATAAGACGATCCCCACAAATGACGTCTTTTTTTTTAATTTTTAGGTACAACACAAAAGCAGCATCAATATTGAGCAAAATTTTTACTCCTGTCGCAAAAGAACTGTGATGTTAGACCTTAATTCATCGTTTTACATCGATAACAGATATCCAGGTTTAGTAACGATAGTCTAAAGGATACCATGGAGTAGAGCAAGACTGCACACTGATGCTCTTTGAAAGTTGTGTTCTTTAACTCCACTCTCTTAGATTCAAACAGTTTTTTTTTAAATTACTAATCTACCATAAAAATCGAAAACTTAACTTTTGAGCAGATGAACCGTTTCTAAGTTATGACCACTTTTTCTGATTATTGTTTATTTGAAATTGATACTACTACTAATAACTCACCGCAGCACCAAGCCGCCTGAGCCCAAAACAGATACGCATACTCCTCCATCCCAATATATTCAAAGCCTCTCTCTTTACACCTTCCCAGGGAGCTCCGATTTCCCTTAATTCTTTCTTTATGACACCCTCCCACCCCAACCGCGGGCGACCTGCTTTCCGTTTAGCCCTAGGCAGTTGTCCGAAAAGAAAAAATCTTTGGCGATACGTCATCGTTCATTTACAGAACGTGTCCTAGCCATCTCGACCTTTCTCTCATTATAGCCCTAGAAAGCAGGATTGAACTACACATTTCGTACATCCTATTGTTTGAAATACGGTCAGTCAGCCGGGTACCCAGAACAATCCGTAGGCAATTTCTCTGGAAAATATCTAGCAAAACTTCATCCGTTTTTCGGAGCGCCCATGCTTCAGAACCATATTTGACCACAGTCATCACTGTAGCTTCCAATATTCTAATCTTGCTTTGCAGAATTGTCTTCCTATTCTTCCAAACTTTTCTCAACTGTGAAAAAATACCCTGAGCCTTGGCTATTCTACTTTTAACATCTTCACTGCTCCCACCGTCTTTACTAATAATACTACCAAGGTAAGTAAAGTTGTCCACCAGATTTAATCTTTTCGTCACCCAATGTCACGTTTTCATCTTCACTTATCCTAGCCTTAGCGACTTGGTCTTCTAAAAATTAATTTTCAAACCTATTCTAGCACTCTGAACTCGCAAGACCTCTAAAAGTTTATTTGATAAAAATCGTTAAATAAGGTTTGACATGTATGAAGAGGGCACGAACAGGTTTTTGTATAAACAATGATACATAAAAAGGGTTAAAGAAATGAGAAATGAAACAGCAACTCCATACAAGTCCTCATATTTTACTCTCTGCTATCCCTAGTTTCAACAGCCTCGTACATTTTTGACCACTCATTTGGCACATTTTACAAAAAGCCACCTAGTAAGTTTCGTTTTGTATCACTAGTATCTCAAGATAATGATAAAATTACAATGCAGAAATAATTGTTGAGGGTTAATCGTGGTAAAGATTTCCTCTTATAATGAATAAGTCTATTCTACAATAATTACTAAAGAACATAAGTATTGAAACATTATGTATTTCCACTGTGTAAAGACTGAAATGTGTATTATTAAAAGATCTGCTACCTCTGTTTGATAGTTTTCCTGAATATTGCTAAAGCTGCAAACATTTTATAGTACCGGATTTGTCAATAATTTAGACTTGCATTCTCTGTAACCAAACAAATTTTTAATCAATTGCGCTTGGAAGATCAAGAAAATATTAAGATTTGAATTTATAATAGGACGAAAACAGACGAATAAGAACTTGGGAATTTCATAAAAATCAATTTAGGTCCAAATGCTGATTGTCAATACGCAATGACGGTTGCTGCCATAACGTTTAGGCGATTGGTGAAGAGGGAGAAATTCTTAGATTTTTTCATTCAGAGATAATGAAGCTTAAATGTAAGTTTTCCCCATTTATGTGGCCTTATCAAAGAGCTTGGCTATTTCATTGATCGTTTTTATAGTACTTTTAGGCTAAATGGTTATCAACCCTTATTTCGTTTTAACTTATTAATTTTATACTTATTTTCGTCTGAGCAGCCAACAACTTTTGTTTAGGTGGATTGGAGAAAAGACATTTTAGATAGCCTACGCTATTTTCATTGTCTATATACCTATATCGTCTTTAGATTACCTCTGTCCTTCCCCCAAGTCAAAATTTAGGCCCACTTGACCACATAACACCTTTTGAAGTTTCAACTTGATTCTATGTATGTATATTAGACAGAAGCCATGTATAAACCATATTTGATATTTTAGATAGTCTTTGATAGAATTGTTACAGAATTTATTTTTGGCAATCCTCAGATGTCTCCTACCTCCTTCTGTAAAGGAAATATCCCTCAACAGATGCGATCAGTCGTTAAAAGCTCACTAGACACGAGCCATGGGAGGATTATAACCAATTTTCTATAGAAAATGGACTGAGCACCATCACATGTCACAATACAAACTTATAACGGCTAGCGTTTAGACTTCTTTACTCCAAATCTAAAAGCAAAACAGGTTCGAACAAGTACAGTTATTGATTCAATGCAGGAGGCCAATCAATTGCTATATTCAGTACATCTAAGGCGACTATATCCATTTCAATCCCTAGTAGGTCTGACAGATTGGGATTAGTCCTTCCAAAATCACCATGAACAAACTCCTTAACATATGTTCCGGCTTGAGTAGTAACTTCTAGTTCATACATAAAGAAATCCTGAGTCTCCTCAGGAACTTTGGTCAGTTTTATATTTTCTACCGTTCGTTTCCTTATGGCTAAGGGTCTTCTATGAAGAACACGTATGGGAGTTTTTTGCTCTAACACTAATTTCTCTAAATTTTCAATTTTCATGATTGCTTCAGGTGCAGGGGCTTGTTTTGTTATGCACAAGGCTTTATAAGTTTTCTTTTTTTCTTCTTCTCCTTCTTTTAGATTCTTAATTTCATTTTTTCGAAATAATTTGCAAGTCTCTTACCTTAACTAAACTACTATTATTGATATCACATTCTACACTTCTCATCTTGTTAAATAGTATGTCAGATAAACCAGGATCAATCAACTCCACAATAAACGGTCTTCCAGATCCTAACATACGAACATCTACGTCTTCCCTTCCCGACGATGAGAAATTGTGGTGTTCTGCTCTAAAAGCTGACTTTATTGGACTTGACACTAATTCATCAACAGAGAGATCACTCTTTCTGACGCCATCAATAATCCATGGGGTCTGACTCAAAGCTCTTGAATATTTGTTATATCTTCCAGCAATAAAAACAGAGTCATGCTGTCCTGAAGCAGTTAAATGTAGCAAAATGCTGTGGAACTGAAGGAGGAAATGGAAGATTTTTCTTCAAATCTTCCTGTGAAATACTTCCAATGGCATTCAAAACACTTGCTCTGGAATAAATATATTTTGCTCCTGCGCTTTTTTTTTATTAGCATTTGGAAAGTAAGCTCCTTGTATGTAAGAGAGTTGTTTGCATTCTTCATTATTATCAATATATAAAGCCGTGATAGTAATCCGTAGAGCATTGGTGTCGTCAAACTTCAAATCATGTGTTAGTTGTTCTAGACATGTTCTCCATGACTCTTTTATTGTAATGAAAGCTGACTTTCTGTCAAAATCTAAAAGCCCTTCATATTTGTCTTTTATATAAATTTTCATCACGGCTTCTCTGATAGAAATAGCTGGAGGAATAGAAAAACTCAAACAACACTGCTTTCTTTCTAAATCCTGTTTATATTTGTCACTATTCAGTACCTGCTTTATAAGCAAAATTGATTCTTCTAGAAGTGGCAGAGTAAGTAACCCAAACATAAACAGCAAGGATTGGCCTTTATGTGTTTTCCAGGTTTTTCATATCCCACTTCTGTCTTTTTAGACAGGAAATGATGTTCAACTTTGAATCTAAAATTGTTCCTTTCCCAAATTCTGAAACAGCAAATCTCACAAAGACGTGACTGAATTGATTCAGGCAAATCGTCCTCGTTATTAATCGCATTTGAATTGGAAACCATTTCTTTAATAATCCACAGAACCTGAAAAAAATGGGACAGTGTTAAAATACGCCCCTGCGTGTAGGTATGTAAATGCACATAAAAGTAAATATAAAAGAAACAATAAAATATACAGAGGTATCACCAAGGATTTGGTCAGGGGAAGGGGAGAACTGATAGTCTTCACAGAATTTATCTTGACAGAGTAGATCTATTACTCGTCATCTTAGTACCAATTCCCATTCTTGTAAATTCAATTTCTATATTTTGAATGCATTGCATCTACAAAATACATGTATCCGTAGAAATACTGAAAACAACCCACGCCCCACCACTCGACTATTTATCATATAGCTGAACTAATGCAACTCCGTTTTTGAATAAAGCTCGTGCAACTCCCTAGTCATATATATCCCTATCATCCAACTTCCCATCTTGTGACTCCCCATCATATTTTACAGTCTGCACCTTGCTATTTTATTCAAAATCAAAGTAACAAATTAACCTCATTAAATTGTTTTCAAGTTCAGAGCAAATCTCACCGGTTTCCCGCAGCCAAAACTTAGTATGGAAAAACTGGAATTACAGAATGTAGTGGTTACACCTAGCAGACAAACAGAGTGGCAAAGGCGGGAAGAAAACGGACTTCAAAAATTGAAATAACTAAAATCAATATCTTCACCTCTACGCAATATGAAAAAAAAGAAGTTAAATCTCTAAATGAAAAACTTAACAGCTAAGTTTTGGCGGAGGACAGCCGTATGTATGTCAGACCTTCAAATAATACATATTCTACTGTTTCTTTGGAGACTATATCTACAATTCGAGCAATTTATTTTTTTTTTAATTTTAGTCTATCCAAATTATATAATTATGGCCTAAAACTGCTGGAATTAATGGTAAGATAGACCACAATTCGAAGCAGGAATAAAAAAAAAAATAAGCACCATAACCATGGTTTAATAGTCGTTTTAAAACAAATATAAAACAAAGGCCATTTGGACACTTCTTCTGAAGCAAAATAATAAATCATAACCCGAATATTAATGCATTTCTGGTTTACATATTACTTGGGCATATGTGCTATGCACATTGGGATGGTTTTCAGAGGCTGGAGTGCTAGATCTAAAACAGACCAATACTCTGGGTAAACATTTATATAAAGTCTCAACTTTGTCTTTTCAAGAGATCAAAAATGAGTGGGGAGACGTCCATAGATAGCAATCGCAGTTTTGATTTTGCTGATTGAAAAGATTTTGCCAAAACTAAGACACACAATCCTTGGATAGATCAAAACGAGTTTATGACAGATTTTCTCCTTAGACTGGCTATCCATATTGGAGCTGCGTGGCATAGTTTCAATGATCCCCTTATAAAGACGTCTCAAAATATGTTGCTTAAAATTCCAAATTCACTTTTTTTTACAATAGGTCGAGTTGCATAATGTTTAGCTGCTAATGTTTGTCAATTTTGAATTTTATACACATATTTCAGTTAAATTTTCAATAGAGGATGACACCTAGATATTTAAGTTTTCATTTACAGTTGGATGAGATACAACACAGAGACATGAATGCTTTCATGGAAATATTGCAGCTTTAGCCAAGGACAGGTCTAGAGCAAAATCTTGTTGGGAGGAGGCAATGTGACAAGGGTGCCAATAAGAAAAATCTTTGGGGGGGGGGGGGCAATTTGACAAGGGTGCCAATAATTGACCAAATTGAAAAATTTATTAAAAAAAAAAAAAAACAAAAAGGAATGAGGGCGCCAGAAAAAATCATGGGACGGGTCCCCCAGCCCCCTGGATCCAGTGGCTTCAGTTTTATTACAATACAATTTTTTACACCTGTAATTCCCTACGTTTTTCATATGATTTGCCAGATTTTTGAATCTGTTAAATTTAGGTATAGATATATATATATATATATATATATATATATATATATATATATATATATATATATATATATATATATATATATATATATATATATATATATATATATATATATGTATATATATATATATATATATATATATATATATATATATATATATATCTATATATATATATATTATATATATATATTTTTAAGTTTTTATATTATATCTGTTATTCTCCCAGAGGTCATTACACTGAAAAATTATTCAAAGAAACTAAAAGGAGAATTCACTGAATCCATATTTTTGAGATGTAGTTGTCTCTTGCTAGCCCAATCAAAACCTAAATATACTCATTATCATGCTTAAGGATTGTATCTGACATTTCACACTTCTTACATAATTACTATAAACCATTTGCTAAGCTGTTCTCAAAGGTAGAGTCAGTAGGGCAGTCCATAACCTTGCAAATCCTTTCTTTAAGAACAACTTGTTTTGTTTGGGGTTTGACGCATTCAACCAATAGATCATATGCGTTTTGCATCACTTGATTTTTCTGTGCCTTATGCAATCACTAGCTTGCTTGGGTGTCATTTCAGGCAGTATTTACTGAATTTGTATATGTATCACTTATCTTGCTATTGGTATGGGGTTATTCACCCCATACCAATAACAGCACGCAGAACAACTTACCACCACTTTTGGCAACTATCTCAGAAATGTGAAAACATCAGATATTGACTCCAGGCATGACAGCAATCGTATGGGAAATTCTGATTCAGAACCTAAATATGGGATATGCATATCCTGGAACATAAAACTTTCTACAAATGTCTACATTTTCATAGAATTTCATATGAAGTCAGAGTCAGGTACATACATAGGAATTTTTCTTTGGGGGCAGTAAAAGAAATTTTGAGAGGCAGGAATAATAAAGGATTGGGAGGACGGAGCCTAATAACAAAATAAATTACTAAATAATTTGAATAAGAAGTGCCCAAAAATTCCAGAACATAAGATTTTTGGGATGGGTCAGACCCCCCCCCCCCCTGATCCCCCCAGGTACATGTCTTGGCACAGTGGACCACCCTTTAACAGCAAAACAGCAGAAGGAAGTCTGTGGGTGTAATAAAAAATTGGATATAGGAGCAGTTAATAAATATTGAATTGGTATACCAAAGTTTTAGTTAACTTTTCAGGTTTTCATTTTGGAATATACAACCAGAGCAAAAAAAAAAGTATACTGAATGATAGTCATATGACTATGATAGTCAATGATCATATGATGAATTTCTAAATTCAAAGTGGGTGTAAATTGTCAACAAAGAGTCTTCATATACCACTGTTATGCAGAGAGGAGGCCACCATGAAAGTGGCTCTGGGTATCCGATCAGGAAGGGAAGGCATCAATTTTGAAATGTCAGAGATGATAAATTAATTTTTGGAGGCTCACCTCAAAGTGTATTGCTTCACTTTACCCGTCCCCCCTCCCACTACCTACCCCTAATAGATATCATAAAGCCTAGTGTATATATATATATATATATATATATATATATATATATATATATATATATATATATATATATATATATATATATATATATATATATATATATATATATATATATATATATATATATATATATATATATATATATATATATATATATATATATATATATATATATATATATATATATATATATATATATATATATATATATATATATATATATATATATATATATATATGTGCGTGTGTGTAACGGATTGACTACCTTGGATTTTGTTTAATTGCATTTTTGCCCTAGTCAGGCCAAAATTATTGCATTACAACACAGATGGTAGAAATTGGTACTTTCAGGATGTGGCATGATCTCTTCTATTGCTTAAAAACGGCACCTCTACTTTGAATTTCCCCTTGAATGATCCCTCTTCTGATATACTAGGAACAGCTGAAATTAAGCAAATGTTCTTATCATTATAACATTTTGTTTGAACTTACTGAATGGCTGTAAACTCAATGAGGTTTACATAACTGGACTTATGTGAAAAGTAGATTGTTCTGATATACATACTATAATCAAAATTATTCTTTAGAGGTCACTCTTTACTTACATTTTGTCATCACAAACTGTGATATTTTATAACACAATCCTTTTTCTTCCTGCTGATTGGTTAACATTTGTTTCAAAATACTAAAGAAGAAAATATGTATAGTGGGCTGTATATTCATCCATATAAGGGGGGGGGGGGTAAAGTGAAGCAATGGACTTTTAAGAATGAGATAAGTAAGTATTAATGAGTGTTTGTTCTAAAGTAGTTTTCAGAATTTTTGGCAACCATTTTCTACTGGCAAATAATCAGGAACAAGGTATCACCCTTAAGAGATCAGAATGAGATTTTTAAAGAAAGTGGAAAGTATATTTTGAAGTATATAAAGGAAGTATATTTGGAAAGAGCATAAAAAGGTACATTGAATGATCTGTTCACTACTACCTAGCAGAAGTAATATAAAAAACTACAAACTTACTGAGAGGGAGGCTGGGACGGCATTGTCACGGCAGCAACCATTTGGTTATATTTGGAAATACCATTGAATGGTACTACTCTTTCAATGGTGTCAAATCATAAAAATGGTAGAGGAGGGTCAATATATAGTTTCCCAGAATCTAGCTGGGGACAATTTTGTTTTTCCTTTATTGAAAATGCAAATAAAAGGGGATTTGGTATAATTCTAGATTGGGAGCCTTTGTTGATCTAGGGAAGTAGTTGAGTTAGGTGAATAAAACTCTTGGGGATGGATCCAGAGCCACTGCAACAAAATTACTGGTACTAGCCATGAAAGCTCAAAAGTACTACCACGACAGAAAAGTACTAACTCCCTGCCTAAAAATTTGCCGCGTGTTGCGCTTCGCGCAACACGCAGCAAATTTAGCACCGCATTTTAGCACCGTAGTTTCTCTTTGGCTTATTATATGGGCCAGAGTAATTTTTATGTTTTATTTCTGTATAGCTAGTCGAACACTGACTTCCGATATGGCAAAAAAGGGCCACTGATATGGGATGCAACTATAAGCAAAATCATCGAAGTTATCTCGGGATGTTCACTATGAACAGTCCGTAATTGCTTAGTAGAGTAATAGGGCGTCCAGACTATCCGTTTTCTGGGAAAATAGGACGGAAAACTGGAAGCAGGAAAAGTAGTCAAGATGTGTTGTTTTTTTAAACAAATCTGTACAAGTTTATCAGTTATCCGTATCAAGCCTTTTTTCTGAGTCAAAACCTGCCAAAAAAAAAAAAAAAAAAAAAAAAAAAAAAAAAAAAAAAAAAAAAAAAAAAAAAAAAAAAAAAAAAAAAAAAAGCATCAGTTAGACAATTAACCCTTTTTCTGTTTAAACCACATTTAAAAGCTATTTTTATTTATCGCTTATTGTCTCCTTTTTGGCACTTTTTCAGGAAAAGCAGTCAACACTACCATTTTCCGTCCCATTTTGCCTAAATGGGACTAAACGGGGGCAATGCGCTAAAGACGTCACCCGAAAAGTTCAGTAAGAGAATTTTATTTACAGACCTTTACACTAATTAAAATGTTATTTAAGCTTACGCTTCCACTTCCTCGCGCTCCTGACCAGGTCTGTTGGAATATTCCAAGTCTCAGGATTCGGTACTTCCCTCCTGACATGCATATATTGGATATTATTTCTGGCAGTAGTCTGTTTCGGAGGGGGGGGTCCGAACTAGCTTTAACAGTGAAACTCACGTTCAGCCGAAGCGCTTCTATTAGGCAACGGCATAATACCCTTCATAAATTTAGGTAGGTGAACAAAAGCAGAGTTCCCAGCACCATCCTTGAGGGTGGACACTGAATACCAAAACTTCAAAACTGACACTTTCCCTTCCCCTAGCTCTTTCTTCAAGAATGGTAGTCGCCTCCACTCTCTGTTTAGGGCTTTAACTTCCAGCGAACCATTGAAACAGCTCTTGAATATACAGAAAAGAAGGATTATAGAAGGAACTGATCTGGATAAAGCAGTTTCTGGAAATAACCAGTCTAGCATTCGAAGCAAGGGGTCTTCACTGTTTACTCTTCGCTTTATTTCAGAGCACAGCTTGATATAAAACGCAAGGCAATTTTTCTTTGTCGAGCTAGCTGTCTGTCTTGAAGTTTCCAACTTTCAATCTGATCAAATGCAAAGAGCTCAAATTCAGCTCCTAAATGCATCTCCGTCTCCATAGCTTTGAAGTTTCTTGGGTTTGAAAAATCTATTTCGAAGACTGAACGTATGGCCAAAAGCTCGTCTTTGATTTAATTCCGTGCCAGTTCGGAGAGAGTATTAACCATGCTTTTTAAAAGTGTGTGAACTTTCACTTCTGTGCTCTGGAATTCAATATTCAGGCCATTTACAATAGGAAGAACGTAATTCATAAAACGATAATAGAGCTTGACTTCAGGATTGATCAAAGCTGTATAAAGCTTCACACTGCCGTTTGATCCCGACCTTCATTCGCATGTAAGGCAAAAAAACAACGTCAGAGCAATCCACTGTTCCACCAGCCTCTGAGAGATGGCCTCAAACGCTAACCAGCGAGTTGCAGATGGGTACAGGAGTGCATGCTCGCCTACTTATTTCATAAAATACTTATTTCACGAAGAACGTAATTCATAAAAAGATAATAGAGCTTGACTTCGGGATCGATCAAAGCTGTATAAAGCTTCACTGCCGTTTGATCTCAACCTTCATTCGCATGTAAGGCAAAAAACAACGTCAGAGCAGTCCACTGTTCCACCAGCCTCTGAGAGACGGCCTCAAACGCTAACCAGCGAGTTGCAGATGGGTACAGGAGTGCATGCTCAGCTACTTATTTCACGAAGTGAATACTTATTTCACAAAGAACGTAATTCATAAGAAGATAATAAAGCTTTACTTCGGGATCGATCAAAGCTGTATAAAGCTTCACTGCCGTTTGATCCCGACCTTCATTCGCATGTAAGGCGAAAAACAACGTCAGAGCATTCCACTGTTCCACCAGCTTCTGAGAGACGGCCTCAAACGCTAACCAGCGATTTGCAGATGGGTACAGGAGTGCATGCTCGGCTACTTCACAGAACTTTTGGAATTCCTTATACTCACGGAGTTGTTTGGCATTATTCGATACGTACGTGTATATAGCATTGCTGAATCTGACGATCTCTGTAGGTAACTGCTCACAAGCACTAGCAGAGCATAGTGCAAAACTGTGACAGATGCATCCAAAAATAGCGAGCCAGGTAATATCTTTCTTTATGAGGGCTGCAAGGCCATTGTTCTTCCCAAGCATCACACTTGCATTATCAGATGCAAAACCTATGCAGTTTTTTAGTGTCATCTTCATCTCACTTAAAGTCATACAGATCAAGTTTTTAAGGCCCATTGCTGGTGTATCCCCACCTCTGGAATGGCCAAAAAGTCTTCCTTGATTTTACATGTAGTGCTGTCATAGTAGCGAATGATGATGACTAAGTATTTGGTCTCACACTTATCAGTGTTTTTGTCAACCATCAGGGAAAAGACCAATTTTTTCAATCTTAAGCTCAGCTGGCTGATGGTATATGGGGCAATCACGTTTTTGATTAGTCCAGGGGTTTTAGTTCTTCCACATGCAAGAAGCTTTACTACTGATGAATCAGGGATAAATTTTTTCAGCAATTCAAGCAAGCTGTCCATAATACTCATCTCCTTGGATTTGATTCTACCCAGGCTGATATTTCCAACTCTAAAGCTGTCACCTGATGGCTAATTAGTTCTCTTTCCTTTGCTGCTCCTGATAAAGTAAACTCATTGGTTTGGTCATCAGCAATACGCACTTGGTTCTTCATACTAACAACTTTGGATATGTGACTTTCCCTTGCTGTATGTCTACGTAAATGGGATAGGCCACCATTAATGATCTTTTCACAAAACCTACCCCAAGATTTTGTCCTATCCCTTGGACATCTTTGCAGCCAGACCTGTAAGTCTTTTTTCTTTCATCCATTTTGCACTGAATTTCTGTATTTTCAGTGGCTTTGGTGGTTTATTTCTGCTGATTCTTTGTTTTCTCACATTTAATAGTTCATTCTCTTCACCTCCAATGCCATTTGCGGTTTCTTCACAGTCACTGGCACTAGCTTCAGATTTATTGGCTTTGTCTCCAGAGTTATTCGCTAGAAAGAGAATCTGTACAAGGGCAGCAACTGTAACTGGTTTTCCATATATCAAACCAGTGGCGTAACTAAGGGGGACAAGTAGGGGCCCTTTGCAGCACAAGTTTGTTTTTTATGGGTATTTGCTTCTCTAAAAGAGGTATCTAAGAGAGAAAGAAAGAAAAATAAAAGAGATAAAGAAACTTCTAGATCCTAAATTTCAAAATTTTTGAATATTTGCTGCATAACATAGCTCATAGAGATTATTTGCTTCCTGGCAAGGATGTTTTAGGGGCTAACTTAAAGAAAACATTAAAACCACATAATCGCTACATTCCAATGGTAGATCCCGTAATTTTCCGGCTTTTTGCGCCAGAAAGTACTGTCTCAGACATTCACTTAGTTCTTGTGTCAGCAAATGAACAAACACAAAATGGCATTTCCCAAATAAACAAACACAAATGGCATTTCCTTACTCTCAGTATTAAATAACTTAGACCATTTGCAGCACAATACTAATTTTTTTTAAGGGCTAGAAAGTTGTCAAGAAATTGAGAAAAATTAAAAAAAACAGTAGTAATGTTATTTTAATTTGATTTTTGTAGTTTTCCTTGGATTCTCTGTCATTGTACAGCGCCAAAAAGAATTTCCGGGAACGCCATCTAAGACGATTCCGCCTGTTTCCCACACACTAACTGGATGTTGGCACCAAATCCTTTGAGCGCCTTTTCTTCGGAGTTCCTGCTCTTTTACAGATTCTCTTTGATTAGCTACACTACCTGATTCAGAAGAGTCATTATCTTCCCCATATGACTGCTTTGTCTCATCTTTAGACCTGTTAACCTCTCCGCATTGTTCACCAACTTCTCCATTATGTTCAGTTGATACAAATATAATGTCAGTACTCTGCTCAGTTGCTTCAGTACTCCAACTAGAAGTTGAGGGAACTGAAACTTTCAGATACTTTCTGATATCCATTTTCTAAAACATTGAAATATAAATAAACATTTTTTTTGGTGAAGTTTTTTGCACCAAGCAAAATTACATACAGCGCCAATACTTTCAGGTTTCATTAAACAACTTTAGAGGGGGCTAATCCTCACAAAACTGGAGCCCTTTTCACTTAAAAAAAACATTTTGGTCACAAAAACCCAGTCAAATACAGGGTACTGACAACCAAAAATAACCTAAAAAATGTAAAACCTTGATCTTTTGAAAGGTTTAAAATGAAAAAAAAAAAATAAGACATAACAAATATTTAATTAAATAAATAAAGAAGGGGCTACAGCACAGCACCCACTGGTGGCTAAAGCATCCATTGATATTCTAGGAAATATTCTTCCAAGGAGATCATCAAAATGCCATTTCAGGAGGGGAAATTATACTAGGTAATCACCCACTCAATAGCTAGTTACTTTACTTGCAATACTGGTTGGCAAATAATTGCCAGTGAGCAATAATTACCCACTTACTATAGAGGGGTAGATGGGGTTGCATCAGCATTTCTACAAATAAGCAACCATAATAATCCTGTTATAGCTACTCTCTGTAGTGACTTGACAAGGGTAAGACAAGGTAAGACTTGATCATAAGTTTTGTTCAAAGATGCCAGTTCTTAGGGGACTATGACTCCACAAGAGGGGGATATGACTAAAATAGGATTGGGATACCACCAGATGGCTAATTTGACAGTGTATATATATACAAATCTTTAAATTAGCCAACTGGCCAACCAGTATTTTAAGCCTATGAGTCCAGCTGGACAAAAGGAAACATATTAAGAAGACAATTCTTACTCCATATTATGTAGAATAATCCTAGTTAACACATTTTGCAGGGGGAGAGCCTTTATCTTCACTTCTTTCCTTGTTTTTCCAGTTTTTCTAAGAAATTCATGAATTTCTTAGAGCCTATATATTCACAGAATATATACAACCACCCCCCCCCCCCCCCCCTAATGTGTAAATTATACCTAGAATTGCATCCTCAAACTAAATATAACAGCCATTTGCATCACAAATGAACTTTACTCCCATATTAGCCATGTGGTGGATGTCCAATAGAATTTGACTACTCCCCAACAATCTGGTACTAGCTCCCACTTGGATGCCTTTACTCATCAAGGGCAGACCAGTCTCTCTTTATTCACCTTTGGCTTAGCTAAAGAACAAGTAGTAGTGGTTTTTCCCCTCCACAAGTGTTTTTATTACTTAACATGGCTTTAGCCAACCATCTAAGAATTTGGTTGCCAAAAGTAAAAGAATTGGAAAACTAAAAAGAGAAATTGGAAAACTACTGATTATGCTGTGGTTCCAGCTTTAGACTGCTTGGGTAATGGCTAGTGCAGACTTGCCATATACCCAGTCAGGAGCACTAACTTTAGAAGGCATCTCATTTAGAGAGGCAGTGTTGTTAGCAGTGGCAAAAAGTCAGAGATGCCAGCTCTTAAGGAGGTGCAGCAGCAGTGTGCATCCCTAGGATTTGTAATCAGATAAGGTGCCTCCAAGCTTTCATCATTGGTTAAAGCACTGCCTCCTCTAAATGAGATGCCTTCTAAAGTTACTACTCCTGACTGCATATACCTGAGGGGCACTGTTACCCAGTGGGTTTGAACTGCAGAGCTTGAATTGTCTAAGCCTTGCAATTGACTATAAAATTGAACAGATTATCTGACTTATGACAAAATATTTTAACTGGATATTTTGATAGTCCTCTGCCAGGGCAACAATACCCTAGAAAAGGCAATTCAGTTTGCTTGCCTAGAAATGCCTTTGCTTGCCTAGAAATTGCTTTGCCTTCTAATTGCCTAGAAAAGGCAAGTAGGTAAGTATACAATTCTAGAGTATTTGTTATAGTAATTTAACTTCTTATTTTACAATAATTTTGTAACAAACAATTACCATTGACTTGGTGAAGGTGCAGATTAGTTACCACTGTAGTGTAGGGTACAGAGCCCCTAAACATTGGAAGCATGACATACAGTAAGAAGTGATTTGGGTAAACGTGCAGATTAGCTACCCCTAATAAATACAATCGATTTAGTACTGTATCCTATTATTCAGTCAATTGGGCTGTAAAGTTGCAAGGATACTGCTCAGTAGAAGCAGGATATAAGCAACTCACTTCTTACTGAATATCCTACCTTTTGGTGCAGGACCTTTACTGTGGTTTGTTTATATCCTGCTTCTATTTGACAGTATCTGTTCAACTTTACAGCTTAATCCACTGAATAATATACAGTAGGCTATGAAATAAGTTGTTTTTATCAGGGGGCCTAAATTTGCACCTTTAGGCTAACATTTACTTTGCTTAGACTGTCATAGAGCTGCCTATTTGAACATTGATGTATAAAAAATTGATTCTTATGCTATATTACTCAGCATACTCCATTTATTCTTCCCATGACGCTGGACTGCAATATTCTCAAAATTTTTGAGGTTAGTATGTAGTGTAGTAGAGCTACCCATGTACTGCAGGGTGCAGAGATCCTAAAAAAAAAAAAAAACAGGATATACAGTGAGAAGTGGTTTGTTTATGTTCTGCTTCTACTGGGTAGGCTAGTGTCTGTGCAACTTTACAGCTCAATTGGATGAATAATATAGAGTAAAAAAAATAAGTTTTGTTTACCATTGGCAGCATTATAACAGGTTTACCTTTACTTTTTCTGGAGTTTTTTAAGGATTTGAAATAAAAATTACCTCGGATTGAAATTATCGGTTCTAAAAAGTCACATTCGTGAATTTATTTGAAATCTACGCGAGAGGCGCTGTCAAAAAGATATCACGAAGTCCGCTACATAGGATTTTAAAATTCCTACGAAACTGAAAGCGAAAAATCCAATGGGTAATGACACAAAATAACTTTGATGTCTAATATGCTTGTAAAATTGCCCTTTTCGGTCTAAAGTACTACTTTTGACAAAAAGTATTGAAAAAGTACTGCTTTTACAGAAAGTATTCAAGAAGTAATACTTTGATCAAAAAGTACTAAAAGTAGTACTTTGGTACTACCCGTGGCAACCTTTCAACAATTAGTTGTATCAAACAGTTCGCGGTAACGAACTGTAAGTTAGGAGTGACTCGGCTCAATAATAACAGAAACCCTAAAAAACGAAATTTTGATACTAGTAGATACGTCAAAAGAATCGGATTTTTCTGCTGATTTCAAATATACAATTCAAAAAAGAATTGCCTTATTTTCAAAAAAAGGGGGAAACAACCCCTAAAAGTGATAGAATCAGATTCAGTGTATCAGAAAACCCAACTGAAGAGGTTTCAAGCTCCTATTTGCAAAAATGTGGAATTTTGAATTTATTGCCAGAAGAAAGACTACGGATGCGTGTTTATTTGTTTTCTTTTCCAGAGGTGGTCGTATCGTTCCAGTGGTCCTAGAACATCGTGAGAGGGCTTGTTTGAACGAAAAGTAAAAGTTCTAGTGCCCTTTTTAAGTGACCCAAAAAAGTGGAGGGCAACTAAGCCCCTCCCAGGCTCAATTTTTCCCCAAAGTCACCGGATCAAAATTTTGAGATCTGTATTTTGTTCAAAATAGTCGAAAATCTAATAAATATGTCTTTGAGGATGATTTAATCCCCCACAGTACCCGGACAAAGGGCTGCAAGTTATAAACTTTGTCCATTGTTTATATATTAAATATGGTATTGCTTATTTGAAAATTTACAGACGTTTTCAGGAGGGGGTCGGAAGAGGGGGTTACGTGGGAATATCTACCCGTGGAGGATGTTTTCATAGGGGAAGGGACATTTCTATAAAGAAGGTGCCGGGTTTTCCAGCATTATTTAAAAAAAAAACGATCAGAAATGAAATAAAAAAAAACTTTTTTTTCAACTGAAAGTAAGGAGCAACGTTAAAACTCAAAACGAACAGAAATTATTACGTATATGAATTATTACGTATACCTCGCTCTATGCTCTAAAGTTTATTTTAGTACTTTCAAAAGAGCTATCTATTCTAATTAAACGGCCTTTGTGATTCAGGAGTCATTCTTAAAAAATTAGAACAAAATTCGAACTTTAGCGTAAAGAGTGAGGTATTGACTAGGGGGCGAACTCCCTCATATACATAATAATTTTTGTTTGTCTTAAGTTTTAATGTTGCTCCTTACTTTCAGTTGAAAAAACTTGTTTTTTTTTCTTTAATTTATCGTAGGGTCATCATTAGTTGCGATCAATGTTCGCGGCATTTTGTTTAGTATTTTCAAAGAAAAGTTTCAAGTACCCAAACGTGCTGTAATGATCCAGATAGTCTATTGTGTGGAAAAACTGGATGAAAAACTCTCAATGTAGACGAGTATTGCTGTCCCTTTTTTCCTTTATTTCAAAAGCAAAAAAGCTCCGACGGCTTTTTCTCTTTTTTTTTCTTTTTCGCGTTATGAGCAAAGACTACTTAGAACAAAACAAAGAAATAAATACTCTGTGGGACGAATTCTGATTTTATACAGTAAGCACCATTTGCGCTTTAGCGGGTTTTAAGGGGTAAGCTGGAAAGTTGACAAGAGTGGAAGTGCTGCACAAAGAAGAGTATTAGCACCGCCTAAGTAAAATCAATATTACGTTTTTTTAGTTTATGGACGGCATTAGAGCGGACTTTTGATGTTTAAAACTAAAGATGCGGAAAACTATGCGGAGGTGATTCTATGCAGATTGAAGAATAAATTCAATTAGAAAAGCTTGTTGGTACCATGTAAATTTTTTTGAAATGACATTTTTATACGAAATTGACACTATTTTACCACCCAGAGTGGGACCAAAAAACCTGCTGAGTGGCAATCCTGTTTGCAGCTCTGTCTGCTCTTTCATTACCATCAATCCCAACACGAACTGGCACTCATTGTACAATAACTTTATGGTTTTTACATACGGATGTAACCGTAGAATAACAGGCAGTTACTTCCCTAATTGACATCCTGTCTCTAATTACACTGTTGATGGCACCTATGGAGGCTTTAGAATCTAAACATCTAACAATATTAGGATAGCTCTGCAGATTGATTCCTATATATTCAAAATTCTTCTTTATAGCAATAATTTCTGCTTGGAATACTGATCTTTCAGTTGGTAACTTGAATTAGTTTGTAATTTGCAGTTTTGGGATTACAAATGCAGCCCCAACTGGTGTGTCATGTCCAGTTTTTGATCCATCTGTATAAATATGTAGGAAGTCCTGGTAGAAGTTTTCCATGTGTAACTTAAAGTTGATTGCAAGATTATACCAAGACATTTCACCAATATCATTTACACACTCAAGATGGCTTTGTTCCCCAGGCGGTAATGACGGGTTATCTAGGACCTTTAACATATCAGTTATTTTTAAACTGTGTTCAAATTGAGAGCACAGTGAATAGCTAGTTCGAAGATGTTTATTTGATTACGTTTATTTTGACTGTTGGCTGTGAGAATGGCGCCTGGTTTTACTATTCTAGATTTTACTGGGTGTTTTTCGTCAGCAGTCAACAGTTTCTTGATATATTTCAATACTGCTATACCTCTTCTTGTTTCTAAATCCTCGAGGCCACTCTGATAACATGAATGGTATTGGTGTTGTATTTCTTGCACCAAAGGAAATCCTCAGAGGTGAATTCTGTATGGTATCCAGTCTTTTAAGGGCTGATTGTGGAGCTGATTGGTATATTGTTGCAGCATATTCAAGCTTTGGTCTAATGTAATTTTTGAAAAACTCTATCTGGAATTTGGCTCTGCTGCCCCAAGAGATCCTTGTTAGTGACTTCATGACATTTAGTCTTCTGATACATGCTGCTTTAGTGTAATCTATGTGGGGATTCCAATTTAGGTTCCTATCAATAATACAGCCTAGAAACTTCATTTGATTAACATATTTGATTTTCCTGCCACCTAAAGTCAATGTTGAAGCAATGATAGAAGTTTTTCTCGTTTATAAACATCCCTTTGGTTTTATGCAAGGAGAAGTTGATGTCAACACTGGCTGCCCAATTCTCTAATTGTTGCAATACAGCCTTTATGTTTTTTTGTGGCTTCACTGATGTTCTTCCTGTGACCCAGAAAACTTTATCATCTGCAAGTAATCTCTGTGGCGTTAAGCAAAATGGTCGTAAGTCCACTTTTTATGATTTTACAGGAGAGTAAAAACAATGAAAAAATCTTTCTCACAAATCGAAATTTAAAAAACTTGAAACTTTTGAGACTGATTCCTAGTTAATTTTTGGAGCGGAATTTGATGGAAATGTTCAAATTGCTGAATTGTTTTTATTTAGAAGATAAGGGACTTATGACTTTTTTTGCAAAATGACAATTTTAAAAATTCGACTTTTTTTTAATTTGCAAAAAGGGCACAAGTCCTTTCAGAGTTTTATTTCTTCACTTACAATGCATTAATTAAATACAAAAAATTAATCAAAATCACGTTAAGAATGATTAATCTTCTTCTGGAGGCTCAGCTTCGTCTGGAATGTAGTCACGAAGCGTATTGTCATACAGAAGATTTCTGAAGAAACGGTGGAGATCCTCTGGGATGAAAGGAAGAAGAGAGATGAGGTCATCGTACTTGGCTTTGCTGATTGTGTGGCCATTGAGAAATTTCGGGGAAATAACTGGGATAGTAGCAACTCTATCCCTTTTTCGTAAATTCATGGTTCGGAATGGTTCGTCATTCTTGTGGGAAGTTTTGAACTGCACTATTCCTAACTCCTTTGTGTACCGGAACCAACGGATGTCAGTCCACTTGAACTCTTTTTGTCAACGTCAATGTTTCTTCTGACAAAGACTTTCTTAAAGAATTCAGCAAAATCTAAGATTTCATCATTTTTCATTTGATGAGCATTCATATATATCTTGCCTCTGGTAGTCCTGATGACATTTGCCCAGTCTGAAGGCCCACTGACTTGAATGTTGGTCGTTTTCTTGGCCTTCTCTAACCTTGCATGATCCGAATCACATTCAAGATGTGTGTGGGTCTGGTGCGAGAAACTTCTTGTCAATTACTTCCAGCTCTCCAACAGCAACTTTGGAAATAAAGTAAGATAGCATCTCAGTAAACAATAGAATTTCTATTCTGACCACTGCATGTGTCAGAGAAAAGAACGATGTGCTTAAGATTGGGCCAAATTTTACCAAGCAACAAAAATAAAGCGGAGGCAACCTCACTAACTCCCTTTCTGACTGTCCCTCATGCCACAAACAATTGTGAGATTTCTCTCCTTCTCCTGAAACATGCACTGTTAAATTATACGTCCAGAGCTGACGCTTATAGAATACTAACTTCGCCTTAACATCTAGGGTTGGAAGGCATTGTTGCATGTCAAACGTCCAAAGTTCCAAAGTTCCTCCTGATTTTAGTGCTTTTTCTTTGTCTTCCTTTTTTCTGTCATAAGCTAGTTTGAAGGTATTGTCATGCTGCTCTTTTTGAATGATTGCAGGGTTTCCAGGATCAGGATCTGCTTGAATTTTCATTTTCAAGCTATCATATAGGCCACAGGAACCATTGGCTGGAGGTTTGAATCCGAGATTGAAGTTTCATAGAACACTTTCTTATAGTGACTGATCGATACATTCTTTCTACCCTCTTCTTCACACTTTGCCTTGTAAAGGCCGAACATTTTTGCAATATTTAAATTCGAGGACAGATACTCTCTGGAGGTATGGGCTCTTGAATAATGCGACTCAAAGGCCGGTAAAGAGTTTATGTGTTTTTTTATAAACTCTATATCAGTTTCTGGACACCTGTTGTGCGCTTGTCACTTGGGGGTTGAATGCGGTGTCTAGATTACACCAAACTCAGTTATCTTTGAAACTGTTCCTCTCAGTTCTCTATCTGTGATGTCAAATGTCCCAATAAAACAGGTTTTACAGACAGTTTCTACTTCTCCAGTGATATTCTTGAGTGTGTACTGGTAGGAAGCACTTCTTACCTATTGCTCTCGTCCACTCTCTTTCTCTTTCGCTTTGGTTGACCTTTTCTAATCAGTCCAGCCAAAAACTGCTGTTGCACCAGTTTGTCACCAACTTTCCAATAAGAGTCAAACATTGCTTTCCTGGCTGCATTATCTACTCTATTGAAACAGCTCCCCTTACATTTTCCAGAACAGTCCTTGAAAGTTCTAGCACTATGTACTTTCTTGGAGAGGGTCATGTACTCTTCACCCTTTGCTTTCAACCTTCTTCGTTCCTGTCGGCTAAACTCATGGAGCTTTTTTCGTCCTTTTCTTTCTTCCTGAAGACTAGATAATTTCTGCTTGATTGTTTCAATCAGCATCGTGGCTTGCATTCAAGTTTTCTTCAGAAACATCTGCATTTCCCTGGCTTGTATCTTGATAGTTTCTCTCAGAACTATGGGTTGCATTCAGGTTTTCCCCAGAGCCATCTGTATTTCTCTGACTAGTATTCTGATCTCCTTGTCGTGGGTTTCCCTGGTTTGCAGTAATATTCTCATCAGTTTCATTTGGTTCTTCCTCATGATCCTTACTTTGTT
Organism: Artemia sinica; assembly: GCA_027921565.1. Lineage (NCBI taxonomy): Eukaryota > Metazoa > Arthropoda > Branchiopoda > Anostraca > Artemiidae > Artemia > Artemia sinica. The sequence goes on from CM051270.1 coordinate 33,313,526, forward strand.
GGGCGTAAAAGACTAGTGAATCATTACTGAGATTGGTTGTCTCTGCCTGGGGCTCCTCTTCGCCTTCAGCCTCACTGTAGTTTGTTGTCAGAAGGCTCATATTCTGACCCAGATATGCTACTGTGGTCTTCCGAGCTTATCACCAAACAGAAAACTCAGTGACAGCATCCAATGACAGTCTTCGTCTTGAAGAGCTTTTGTCTCTCCTCGATGCCTGAAAAAATTTAGCTAAACGTTTTTTTTTTTTTTTTTGTTAAACTTACCAAACTGTAAATCTGAATACCAAACATTCACAAAAACCAACGAAATACAGAAAGGAGGAAAATGGTAGATATCGAAGAAGTCTGGCCACCTCTTAGCCTAATGTCATAACAGAAGTCAGTTTCTGAAAGAAGCCATCTAGCGCTCAGAACGGTTTTGAAATTTTTCACTTTCAGGAGACATATAGGTTTTTGACTAACATATTACGTAGCACTAATTACTGTTAGGTCTCCTTTATCTGCCCATTTCTCTGTTATTCTAACCCTATATCAGTCGACAGTATTTCCAAAAAAATAGTGGTAAACTTGAGGAAAACCACCAGACACTGGTTTTCGGATTTTTGCTCACTACAAAAAATGGGCACTTCCTCGTCAGTGTTTTCATGCAGACTTCTCTTTCCAGTACTCTTCAATACCACTTTAAATCAGCACAAATACGTCCATTATATTCAAATTAAATGGTAATAACCTGCACTTTACCTTCAGAACAGAATAATTCAATCAAATTTCAGAATGTTTACTATCCATGTGCCGAAGATTCTAAACTTTTTGCGAAATCCAAAAGGGCGCACATAGTTGCGTTCGTTTTCGCTGTCCGTCGTTTAAACTAAGATATCTCTGTTTTACTCTTATTTCTTTATTTCTAGTGCGTTTTATTTCTTCATCCTACCAACGGCGTTCTAAATTCAAAAAAACACCTTATAGTGCAACTTATCCACAAACACAGATACAAAAGATATCATACCCTAGTAAAGAAAAAATATCCTACTCAGAAATTTCCCCAAAGTCAAACAAATGAAAATCTCTCACTATTTGTTAGTCTATTTGAAAGTTAGCGCCAAAAGCAAAACTAAACAAGTAAAACTGACATAAAAGCTCAGTTCTTCATCCATACGAACGACGATTCAACGACGGTTGGATGAAGTTCCAAAAAACGGCTTATAAGCGCGAACTGAAACGTCGTTTTACAAAAAAAAAAAAAAACGGCTCATTGTAAAGCCGAGGTTTGGATGGCGGTTGGATGGCGAAAACAAACGCATCTCATGTAAAGGTTTTGAAAAAATTGGACTTAGGCCCTTTTGGCGTAACGCTTTTTCACGAATTTGAAGTTATGCCCTTTTTGTGATTTTTTTTTTATCTCGGCCAGGACTGAAGATAGGCCCATTTTGAATAGACGAATCGATAGATCTCTTCGAGGCCTTTCGAACCATGTGCTTAACTCATTTTCGGAAAAAAGTGGACTTACGCCCATTTTGCTTAACGCCACAGATATGCTTGCTCCGGATGTTTCCATCATCAAGTGGTATATCATAAACTCCGATATTATAGAAAAAGGTCCCAATGCTGCTCCCTGTGGTACACCCCTTTTTTACTTTCAAGGTGTCAGTAGAGATGTTGTTGCCTACTCTAATACAGATTTCACGGTCTTCAAGGTAACTTTTCACAAATTTTAACAGTCTTCCGCGTATACCACTTTCAATAATACCATTCAAAATTTATCTATGCGTCAAGGAGTCAAAGGCACAGTCAACATCTAAAAACACGACAATCATAATGAGCTGATTCTGAATCACATATGTGGCATCGCGTTGAAAACATACCAGGTTGTCAATGGTAATTCTATTCTTCCTAAAACCACACTGAACATCTTTGAGGAAAACTTCCCCATAACAAATAAAACAAAGGGCAATTTTTATAACTTAAAAACCTTTCCCCAGGTGATGTAGGGGGTCATTTTATCTCCAAAGACATAGTTATCGGGCCTTTCAACTATGCTGAAGAAATAAGTTATCTCAAAATTTTGATTGGGCGATTTTGGGAAAAAGTGACGTGGGAGGGGGCCTAGTTGCCTAGGAAATTGAAAGATCTAGTGCCGTTTCAAATAGTCAAAAGTGACTGGAGGGGAAACAACCCCCCCCCCCCTCCACGCCATCATATCCCCAAACACTTAAATTAGGACTACTACAAATGCGTCAGCTCTTTTTATAGCTTAGAGTTTACAGATAAATAGATTCAGCGTGCTTAGCCAGAGTGGAGTTAGATATTAATAAAACTGTAACATTGTTAACTGGTGGAAACCCATTTGGAAATAATATAGAAATAAGAACTTTGGGTCCAGAATTTTTATATCTGAAATTAATCCTTACTGTTGATTATTATTTTTCTTTTCATAAAGTCATATCTAACATTATCCTGTTGTCACTTCCCCGCCGCGCTGAGGCGACGCTGAAAGTACTTTTGATTTCGTTCGTTTTGCAAAATATAAACGTATTATTTAACAAAATACGCATTATCCAGCATAACTTCCAATCAAAAGTACAAGGAAGGCCCACCACCATAACTAGCAAGACACGCACTATGAAAATAAAGCCTACAACCAATAAAGACAAACTGAAAACTAAAAAAGCCTATTAAATAGAATTTCCTTTTAGAAAAGCAACTGCAAACTACAAATTCAAAAGCTCTTAATAACCATGAAAATAAGAAAAATAAAGAGAAGAAGAGAAAGAGGAGAAAGTGAGGAGGGGAAGAGAGAGAAAAAGAGTACCAATTTTCTTTCATTTAGTCTACTTTGTATGTTTGTTTGTTATTTTTTAAATAATTTAAAGAACACATAGACTAGCTAAAAAATAAATATTGGGCGTTATTGCTAACTACAAATTCAAAAGCTCTTAATAACCTTGCAAATAAGAAAAATAGAGAGAAGGAGAAAGCGGGGAGGGGTAAAGAGAGAAAAAGAGTACTCATTTTTATTTCATTTAGTCTACTTAGTATGTTTTTTTTTTTAATAATTTAAAGAACACATAGTCTAGCTAAAAAATAAATATTAGGTGTTATACCAAAATAAAAGATTTATCTACTAATATTATAGGCTATGGTTTTTAAAAAACACAAGGGGTCTGGGGGTCATAAGTCTGTAAAATTGTTGAAATCCGAAGATTAAGGTCCACATACTTTTTCTTGGAAGGGTTTAGGAGGGAGTCCAGATTCAATCTGAGTAACAAGAGCACTCATGAAGCCCTGTTCCCCTTTGAGAATCTCCAAGAACTTCCACAAGTTTGGATGGTGGCAGTTAATGGAACCTTGCATCCGAGAGTGCCAGCCTTCCACCGAATTGTTAGTTCGGGGAAGGCTTTGAGTGCATCGATCTTGTGTATTCCAAAGGCAAGGAGGAAATGGGGGTGACCCTTTGGCCCCTTCTTACACAACCTATATATGTGTCCTTAAAGTACTCCGTCAATTCGACAAAATCAGTGCCAAGCTCTTCCTGGAGATCTTGAAAACTGTCTCGACATTGCTAATAGGGACAAATGCCAAAGCTGGTATCATCCGGACCCGCAGTGAAAAGTCAAGGTCACTTCTGTATCGTTCTTGGAGCCCAAGTGCCTGAACTTTTCTATATACATTCTGAAACAAGTGGAAAAAACATCCTTTTATTTCTGCTGCTGGAAACATCAACTTTAATGCGTTAATTGATGCAGTTTTGAAGTCAACCATTACTGATTTAGGGGAAAGACTGGGGTCCAGGATCCTGATCTCTTCTAGGACCCGATCGTAGGGTGCCTGAGACTTATTGGGGAGAAGGGCGTAAAGGCAAGGGACAGTGTTATTTTCAACAAGAGCATGGGTAGTGTAGAGCTGATAAAACAAAAGGGGGCAATCTTAAAGGTGCCATCTACAAACCAATTATCATACCTGCGGAGTATTTTCAAGTTTCCTCGCGTTCCAAAAATGAGCAATCGCTGAGAATCTCCTACACCACTGTCAAAAAGCAAAAATTCTCACTGTTGTCAAGTTTTAGAAGATGGTTCGGGATGTTGATGTCGGCCCTACAGCCTGAAGGGCATTTGGAGCGCTAATGGACTGCCTAACTGCCCTAACTTTTCGACTGAGGGATCTGACCGCAGGAAGCCTGGCGACAGCAAGGTCAGTCAAGCCTCCCACAACAGTCGAAACAATTTGAGAGGTAGGGTCAGAAGCTTCTTTTTGCTCATTTTTAATTTCATGACGAGCAATAAGAACCTCTTCAGCTTCTGGATTGGGGGGGGGCGAGTGTGGTCATGCAACTCCCCTACCACACTTTCATCAAGCACTTTAAACTTTTGCCCTGCACTGGCCCTGATCACTTCCATTGAGGCGACGCCTAGCACACTCATAGCTCACTACTCCACCAGCCAAAGTTTTCTGCTTTACATAAACAAAACCCTTATATACCAACTTTTTCTGCCCCCGCTCAGATTCAACCCACTTCAGATCTGACATAATTAATAATACTATTCCGAATTCTCAAACAAAGCAAAGGCTCAAAATTATTCTGAGGCACTCTCAAAAAACGTAATAAACAAAATACTTCAGTGATGAGCATATATACACACAAAAGGAATCCCGATGGAGCTATGAAATATCCCAGTGAGTGTATTACATCCTGATTGCAGCAATACTAGTGACCTACATTATCGTACATTTGAAATGGTCGCTTCCTAACAGATACAAATATCCTAGTGTTTGGGCCCACATGCTTGACCCAACGATTCGACTTGTTTAGTCCCAGGTTGCATATAAAAAGAAAAGTGACAGAATATATTAGAAATATATAATTTGGGCTATATATTTGCATATAAGGGGGGGGGGGGTATAAAGTAGTTGGATAGTTCACTCAAGTTTACGCTGTGTGAAACTCAAGAACAAAACCGGTTTCTTCGTTAGTTTTTTGCAGCTTAGCATATAATAGTTTTTTTGCAGCTATATAATAAATATGTCTTTTAGGATGTCTTTTAGGTTATGTGGGGGGATCTTTCCATGGAGGAAGTTTTCATGGGGGAAGAGACAGTGTTATGAAGGGGGCGCCGGATTTCCCACCATTATTTAAAAAACGATCAGAAATTAAATAAAAAAAAAGTTTTTCAACTGAAAGTAAGGAGCAACATCAAAACTTAGAACGAACAGAAATGATTACGTATATGATTTGGTCTGCCCCCTAGTCAAAATCTCGCTCTTTAAGCCAAAGATTTTTTAGTACTTTCATAAGACCTATTTATTCTAATTAACGGCCTTTGTGATTAAGGGGTCATTTTTAAAGAATTGGAACAAAATTCGAACTTTAGCGTAAAGAGCGAGGTATTGACTAGGGGCGAATCCCCTAATATGTGTATTAAAAATATATGAACATAGAAGTTCGTTACGTAAGTTAATTCATAGTCATCCTCAGCCCGCCATAAAATTCTGTGGGGTGGCAAATGCTGCTAGGTTTTTAGTTTTCAGCAATTTTAAATGGTAATATTTTTCATTTTCATTTATATGAAGTACTTCAATGTATTTAAAAATATATATATGTAATGCATTTATCAAAATAAAATCCTATTGTAGAGGTAGTGATGGCTTCAGTTATGTAGAAGATCAAAAGTCTCACAGAATTTTCATCCATTCAAACAATAATCCTCCTTTTCTTCCACCAAAAGTCTTTAGTAATAATATTAACAAGGACTTTTCACCAAAATTGCTATTCATCGCCAATTTTTTAAGTGTATTCAAATTTTGTACAAAATTGAAATTGCACATTTCAACTTAGAACGGTACTAATCAACGTACAATTGTTGATTTACACATTTTAAAAGCAATTGACCAGGGATTTAAGGGACTGGTACCTCAAATTATATTTTGGTTAGGCCTTGGTATGATTTGGATAACAATCAGAAATTAAATAAAAAAAAGAGCTTTTTCAACTGAAAGCAAGGAACAGATTTGAAACCTATATTTTTGAACAGATTATTGTTTATATGAAGGGGGCTATCTCCTCTTTTATCTCCTTACTCTTTACTGTGAAGTTTTGTTTTTTTTTTCCAAATTATTTTTAGAAAAATTTGCAATTGGAAAAAAAATATTTTTCAAAGCGCTAAAAAAACTTTTTTAATGAGGGAAGGTGGTCGAAAAAAGGGGCAGTCCCCCTTATATACAGAGTGATTTATATTTGTTTTAAGTTTTAACTTTCTCCTTACTTTAGTTGAAAAGCCTTTTCTATTTGTTAAATTACATTTCATGAAACTGTGCGACTTGGCTCAATAATAACCAAAACTCTAAAAAACGGAATTGTGATACCAATAGAAACATGAACAGAATTGGCAATTGGAAAAAAAAATATAGTACTGAATCCAAATATATTAGTTTCATTAAAGTCTAGTATTACCCATCAAAAGCTACGAGCCTGAGAAAATTTGTAGGATTTTTGGAAAAAAACCTAAAGTTGAAAAGGCAAAAGACCCCCTTGAAGTACATTTCATGATAATTCATAATGAAAATAACACCAAAAGATTGAGGTCGCACACTCCAATTTTGAAAGACATACCAAAGTCGAGAATGGCTAATATATGTCTAGTGATGACCCTTTGAATGAAATTTGCCCAGTTTACATAATTATTCAGACTGGTCTTTGGGGGACACTATCATTACGTTTTCAAGGAGGGGATTAGTACAGAACCATTTTACACCAACGCTATTTCCGTGAGAGGCTGACTTAATGATTTGGAAACAGTTCCCCGGAGACCAAGGGCTGCAAGTACAGACAACCTTGGTTACATATAATTTTTGATTGAAAATAACACCATTGAGCAGGCATCATGAAATCCAGAAAATTAAAAAGTTCTAGTGCCCTTTTCTAAGTGATAAAAAAAATTGGAGGGCAACTTGGCCCCCTCCCACGCTAATTTTTTTCCCGAAGTCACCCAATCAAAATTTTGAGATAGCCATTTTGTTCAGCATAGTCGAAAATCTAATTAATATGTCTTTGAGGATGACTTAATCCCCAACAGTTCCCGGGGGAAGGGCTGCAAGTTATGAAATTTGCCCATTGTTTACATATATTATTCATTACTGGGAAGTATATAGACGTTTTCAGGAGGGATTAGTATAGACATTTTAATAAATATGTCTTTGAGGATGACTTAATCCCCCACAGTTCCCCGGGGGAAGGGCTGCAAGTAATCAACTTTGCCCATTGTTTACATGTAGTATTGATTATTGGGAAGTATGCAGCCGTTTTCAGGAGGGATTTCTTATGGTGGGGGGGGGGGGTCGGAGGAGGAAATTCCCGATGGAGCTATGAAATATCCCAGTGAGTGTGTTACATCCTGATTGCAGCAATACTAGTGACCTACATTATCTTGCATTTGAAATGGTCGCTTCCAAACAGATGCAAATATCCTAGTGTTGGGCCGACATGCTTGACCCAACGATTCGGCTTGTTTAGTCCCAGGTTGCATAAATTTCACTTTGGCAGAAACCGTAATGCTTCCAGGTCGGCACTGATGTTTGTTCAAAAAACACTTAAATGAAACATTACATTTACTTTATACTAGGATGTTTTTTTTGTTGTTTTTTTTTAGTTAACAAATTTCCAGATACCTCGCTATTCTTCTGCAATTTTTTAGTGGCCATATACCTAAAAAGAATTATTTTCTGACTTCAACTATAAAAAAATTGACTAAACTAAAAAAAAACTCAAATAAAAGTTTCAAAATTTAGAAACCTTATTTTCCACAGGGGGAGGGTATTTTTCCAAGGAGGGAGTATTTTCCGCGGGGTTACTTTCCGAGGGAGGGGGGTATTTTTGGGGGAGTTAACACCCCCCCCCCCATTCACTATATTCGTTTTATGTTATTTTACTGTGTTCATGGCCGTATATTTGGCTTTAAAATACACTTAATTGTCTATCTATCTAATATGCAGAATAATTGTACCAAACACATTTCGCATGCAGACCCGTTATGCTTACCCTTCCCCCCTAATATGCAAATCTATAGCGCAAATTTATTTCTAAAGTAACGAAGAAACTAAAAAAAAAAATCGGTGTGTTCTCGGATTTTACACAGCGTAAACATGAGTGAGTGGCGCATAATACACAAGTACCAAAATTCCTACCCCCTACGGAAATTAAAAAAAATGAAACTCAAATAAAATTCTCAAACTTGGAAAGCCTTATTTTCCATGGGGGGGGGGATTTTTTTTTTGGGGGGGGGGGGGGTATTTGCCGGGGGGGGGGGGTAAACGCCGGCCACCCTTTCATAATGATAAAAGACAAGCCGAGGCAAAAGTTAAAGGTCCAATAAAAAAATGTAATTTTACAAAGGCACCACTTCTAATTTTAGATCGAGTTGGACGTCATGACATCAAGAAAAAAGGCTCAAAACGTCTGCGTTCAGACGACAGTGAGAATCTATATATAAAAAGCCTGCCGCGTGCCGAGTGCCGGGGCCTGGCGGCGAAGTAAAATTTATATTATACACAATAAAAAGATTCCAAAGCTCAGAAATGAAGTACCACCATCTTGAAAAATTCCCAAGGAATGACAGCCTGATTCTATTGTCCGTCAATTACTCTTTCTCCTATTTAGTCTAACACTCGACGCAAATACGAATATTGCAGCTCTTTCACCAACTTCACCAAAAAAATCCAGCAGCAAAAACTTCTGCCAAAAATATATATAGCAGTTAGTACAAACTAGTCACTAATTATAATTCCAACAACAACAGTGCTTTATCCGATTCAAAACTACGTATAAGTAGAATTGCGTTTTTAGGTTGTTTGCCCAGAGAGAAGGTGGGGTGATAATTAATTTAGTCTTTGTGGCTGCTTAGAAAATTCATTAGATTGCTGAGGATTCAGTACCTCTAACAAGTCTTTGCCTTGGCTATTTTTATGTTGAGTTATATTCTGTGAAATTAAGGAGCTAGAATCACCCCTAAAAAAATAAAAATCGTGATTCATAGGTAATTACTCAGGTCGGGGCCTTCAGGACCGAGCCTTCCCCACTAAAATGTTGCCTCTCCCAGATCAAAATGTTGCCGCCATTTTCAAATGAGGTGTGACTCTTTTCTCATGCTAACATTTAATGCCGCATCCAGGAGGCCTGGCCCCTTATACTTTTAATATAATTCACAACGTTTCTTGCCCCTCCCCCATACCCCCCTTGAAAATCAATCCTTACATACGCACTTAGAACCGATATAACTGACATTCCATGTGGTTCACTGAAATTCTATGTTTAACTGTCATAATCTATGTTTAACTGTTTCATGCTCTAGTGATTATTAATTGAGCCATTCCTGGGAGAGGATGATGTATTGCACTTTTCAACTTACTGATATATTTTTTCGTACTTCCTGTAGATTCCTTGAAGGTTGAACTAGTTCAGCTTGATAATTTACAATGGGATACATAATTGGCACAGTTGTCGTGCGTAATTTGATTTTGTCCACAAAGAGTGACTGCAATGTGACTCGGGCGTCATAGCTATAGATTTATGGCGAGTGAAAAATCAATCTTATCTGTCTTTGACATTTAAGTTTTTCTTGCGGTCTAGCCCCCCCCCCCCGTCCCCAGGCTAATTCCTAAGTATGCCTCTGTAATTCCCTGAGTATGCCCCTGTATATATGTTATGGACATACAATCATAGGCTCAAAATAATTTTCAGATATATATTTTATGATTTATTTTAGATCACTTTCCAATGCTCGTCGAATTTGAGATGGATTCGTCAAATCAGCCAGGTGATCAACAACACAGTCTGATCATACCCAGACGGTAGTCTCTGCTCAGACCCACAAACTTTGGTAAGAAAAGAAGAAAAAAACAACGAATTCCGACGTCCATTTTTTTGTACGATAGGGAGATGAAATTGGCCCTCTTTTTAATAACTGATCGTTAGCATCTTAAGTGCAACTGTGTATACTAAACCCAACGTGACACCAGAAGGCGAGCGAATCTCGACAAGTCTCCTCTCTCCTTTTTTCAATAATTGTGATATCCTGTATGTGTGTTTTGATGAGTTAATTTAATTAGGTTTTTTTAATTTTAGATTTTATTTTTAATGGTGTCATTTTTAAAATGAAAGAAACACCCACGAGCTGTATATTCCCTCCTTTGCACTATCCAATTCTTGTTTCTGCCTCTCATTTTTATGAAAAATGTTTGTTAGCTACTTATATCATCATGAAACTTCTACTGCTTCTACCCTTCTTGGAACTTGTACCATTTCAGTTGTAAAATATTTTGGTTTAAAAGCAAAATACTTTTAGTTGCTAAGATTTTCAGTGCAAACCGCAGAAATGTCAGTTTTAAAAAACGACTGCAAAAAATTCATTTTATCTAATAAACACATCTAAAAACTTAAAACTATTCTTTTTAGACCCCCCTCCCACCTCTTTAAATATAATAAATTTCCAGTATTATTATGACGGGAATACCATCTTGTTTATTAATAATATTATCACTGTCTTTTTCATGAAAGCATGGAATCATAATGTAGTAGTTTTATCCTTTTCAGTTTCCAATTTCCCTTTGAAACTTAGACTAAAGAAACTAGAAAGAAAAGAAGTCTTTTTTCCTTAGTTTTTTATTCCTGGTCTTGAGAAACCTATTGATTTAAAAGACAAAATCAATTCAAAATTTTATTTTCAATTTTATATTCAAAATTTTATTGTTAATGTGAAGACATGGGAGAAACAGCTGTGGGAATAGTAAGAGTGGTCCATGAGGGTTTGTTCTTCCTCTGGGAATGCGAGTTTGTATTATATCTGTCAAACGAAGAACCTACGCCGTCCTCCTCCATGACAAAATTCTGGTTCTCACCCCTTTTCCAAAATAAGATATTGTCCACGCTCATTGCTGCCCTATCCCTTGGAGCTGAAAACCATTACCTTCGGCGGAGGTAATGAAGCTTACAAGGCTTAGTATAATGTCATTAATTGCTAAAACAGAAAAAGAAAATAAATAAAAAGGCTTTTTTTATCTGGCTCTTTTTTTTTTTGTATTATTATTTTTTTGGATTAAGACTGGTGAACCCCCTAACCCTGAACCGGCAATCTCTAGCCTTCACTAGCGTTCCAGCGATTCGTATTAAAAAAAATATATATTCAGACAAAATTATATAGCATTGCACTGGTACTCATGCTATAACCAACATTATTATTGTTACTTTTTTGTGGCGAATAATGCGTTATTGTTTTCTTTTTTTGAATCGATCATCTTGGTTTAGTTTTGCAATTTGCTTCGTTGTTAATGCTGAAAGTTTACGAGTGTTGTTGAACAAAAAATATCCTGGCCTCTTTTTCATAAACTTTTTATAGGGTTCGTCTTCATTTTAATAATTTTCTAAACTGTGATAGAAATTTTACCGTTTACAATCTGTTTAGATAATTGTGCATAGACGAAATTATTGGGTTGTTAACACAACACCTTTTAAGGATTGTATCTTAGTGTGTATACCGTAAAAATTCAGTGCAATTGTTTGTGATGTATTGAGGCCGATCTTTGAAGGATGGTTCAAGGTCACTTGTATCTAACCCTAACTGTGTTACCTATGCTCTCTCCTTAGAGAGTAACCACCAAGAAGTATTAAGGTAATGGACTTCCTAGAAAGCAATATGTAAGATGTTTCAAATTTATGAAGTTAAGAGGATTCCCAGTGCTACTAAAGAAAAAAAAAATACAATGATGAAAAAACAAACATTGCTCCTTTTCGCGAAAATGGTGTGATGTTTTTGTTCGATTTGCAGTATCTCATCTAAAACCAATGGTCGATTACTTAATTTATTAATTTAACTTTCTCATCTTTTTTCAATCTAATAAAAATCTTTCTACAGATCTTTAGCTAGATGTGGATCCACCGACAGAGATTCCAGTAAATGTGGGTAGCAACTCTCATTGCGTTTTTAACTGTCTTCAATTGTCACTATCAATAGTAGTCACATTATTGGATGGAAAAAAATACTAAAATTCCTTGGTAGTTCCCATCCACCTCCTTCAGTTGAAATATCTTATGTAGTGTATTTAGTTACTTATAAATTTAGCTCAAAGTTAATGAGGGGTGATTCGGGATTTATCATTAGACACAAAATAATAAATAAATAACTTTCTTTGTATGATTTCGTGAAGGAGAAATTTGGGCAACGAACATGATATAATTTAATAGTATTGTAGTATCGTTTTCTGTACAATCCAGGTTCTGGTTGGACGTTGACTATGGATAAAATTGTAGACTAGGGCTCAGGGGGAGAGGCAGAATACGAAATTAAAAATACGCTTTTCTCTGCAAAAATTAAAAGAACTAGGCTTAATTAGCTTTATTAATCTTACTCAATATTGATGCAAACCTGGCTGATTTTTATGATATTCTCATTAAATTTTTAAGTTATTATCTTGCTACTTCTAAGCAGTCTCTACTCTCTACGCCTATATAAGAATATATTTGCTATATGTTATTGTTGTCGTTTTTTTCTAGCAGTATGGCAAATAATATTAGTAAAGGGCCTAGATTCAATCTAATTCTTGCTAATCTTTAGTTGACCCTGGAAGTAATTAAGTCAAGGATGGATTTACAGAGGTGTGCTTTTCTATTCTCAGCTGAGTAAAATCCTATCAAAAATTACCTGGAGAGGTATTACTGGCATGGGTATTTCAAACTCGTCGTTTTTTACGAATAGTTTGTTGGGAATGGCTTCAGTTTTGAATCGAACCCTATACGTACTGATGGTCATGGTCACGGTTGAATCAATCTCAAGAAACAAGCACTAGTAGAGGGAACACTTTGTAAACCACAGTCAGTCAGGGCGGATTTATAGCAAATCTTGGGGGAGGCCCAATGTTACAAGGGCGCCAATGAGCAAAATCTTGTTGGGGGGGGGGAGGGCAATGCGACAAAGGTACCAATAATTGACCAAATTTATTCTAAAAAAGTAAAAAAAAGAATAAGAGGGTACAAGAAAATATCATGGGGGAGCTGGGTCCCCCCACCCCCTGGATCTGCCAGTGACCACAGTTACACTTAATTCAGTTATTCTTATTATATTTAATTTACTCCATTTGCTTAGTTGGCGATAGTTACCTAATATAAAATACAATAAGCAGTGCTATTATAACATGTTTTCTCACAAATTAAATCGAATCCAATCAATATACGCTCATAAAAAAAGTAAAGAAAAATTTTCCAGAATCTCTAAGAAAATTATTCGTCAGTTTGGCATCAAAATTGAACTATTTTCATTAATTACATACCCTTCACTGCGTAAATGTGAATGTTTTGCATGCTTTATGCATTGATGTTACCATCTTGTTTCATGCTCTGTCGTGTTTTATTCTTTATATTCAGTATACACTTGTGATGTTTAATGATGGGTAGCAAGGTACCTTAGTTTTGAAGCCAAAACTGCCAACAGTTTTTTTTGCTATAAAATGTTGGACTTATGATTAAGTCGAGGAGAGGACTTAGCGTTTCACAATTAATAATTGTAAACGATTTATTAAGCTTTAAATAACTGTTTTATGTAATGTTCAATTTTTTCGGATTCAGCAATGATAGCAGTATTATAGAAAATGTGTCCTATGTTTTTCTTTTCATAAACTTCTTTCTTACATCAAGTACGTTTTAAATATGAATGGCCATAATGGAATCCGAGAAACTATAGTTGTAATTTCCAAAAACCGAATTTTGGCTGACAACATTAAAAGTAATTGTTTATGGGAAGTAGCTTAAGTGTTGCAAAACAGCGATAAGAATTGATTGAAAAGTTAGTATTTATTGAAAACTTGAAATAGATGTTGTCGGATCATTAGGGTGGTTCGTCTGGCTACCGTTGCGACAACAAAATTCTTAATTTCAAAAAAAAAAAATTTTAGAAGGAGGGGAATAGTTGGAGAATGTTCCCGAATGCACCAGAGACCAAAATTTTTAACAGTTTTTGTGGGATTTAAATCCCCCCTCTACATATATCAACTTATAACAGCTAATATTGGAGTAGTTTGATTCGGTTTTGTATACCCTGTTGCATTCTAAACTTCAGGAAAATAGAGGTCACAGAATAAAATACGTAATTTTTCTCTCTGGCAAGTCTTCTAATAGAAATTTTACTTTCGTATTTTTTTTCTGGGTGCAGGACAAGAAATTGTATTTAGTGCTGTTTGTATTCTCATACTGACTTTTAAATTATAAATTTTTAATCCTAGTTGTATTTTTAAATTCTTATGAACTTGTAATGATCACTTTTATCAGGCAATAACGGACATTCCACATCAGAAATGGCGTAGTCGACTTTTTATCTGTCATTCTTTTTTTCCTATTAATTAATCCTTTCTGTCAATATGTATTATACTCAAGAAGAGCTCTAACTAGGCTAATTTACTACCTGAAGGCACGCGAATAAGCAAAAAATTGCTTTAGTGGGAGTGGAATAATCAGAACTAGTGGAATAATTATTACAAGAAATCATGGGAGGATATTTTGAAAATTTTCATTTTTAGTAGCTGGACCAGATCACAAGTTGCTCCTCTCCCTCTGTTGGAACGTGTCTTCCCGGAGTAATGCTTCTTGTTTAAATAACATTTTTTTTCTATCCCTCCGCTATAGTTTTTGACTTCAGATCACTAGTTTTTTTTCTTTATCGCCTTGCGGCCGTTTTGCTACGGGTCGGTAAATTGGAACTTCGGTGCTCGCATGACGTCATTCTAATCTTGTTTCCTGTCCTTTTTTACAGTCTATAAACAGTCTTATGGCTTCTATATTATTCTGAAATTGATTAGTTTCTTCGTTCTTTTTTGTATTAGTTTTATTTAATTCACATTAAAATAAAGTCTGAGAATTGAGCAGAAGCCTGGATTTATTACAAAAGAATTGTTTACCATATCATAAGGCATGTAAAAAAGTAATTACCCATTTCTGAATCCTCTTGTTTGAAAAAATTGCCGGGTAAGGTTTTCCTTTCTTTTGTCTTTGTTTCTTGAATGATCAAATTCATAGGTGTCGTAAAAAGAATTGTTGTTTTTTGACTATCTTGTTTAGATGGTTCTGATATCCCTAACGCAAGAACTGGTTGATTCAGCTTAAGCTTCAGTTGGAATAGTCTCAACTCTTGGTATTATCAATTATTAGTATTGGTATTTTATTTATCCTACTTATATTATTTCTTTTAATTACATGTCTGTTTAAGACTTTAAATGCATGTTTTAACTTGCCTTTATTGTTTTCTTGGTTTCCTGCCCTTGCTGCTCAAATTTTTGACATTTTAAATGAATCAAGAGGATTTTTCTTAGCAGGGGGAAGGACTTCTGATTCATCAAGATGTCCGCTGTTATTCTGGAATCTATACCCTATAGGAAGGTTTATTAACCAAGTAATATTATTATTCATACCCCCCATCTCTATTGAAACAGCGCTTGGGAGTGAATATGGAGGGATTGTTCCATTTGAAATTTGACAAAAAAACAAAAACATCATCTGTCATACCAATTCATGTACGTTATTTGCGAGTCATTGTAATTTATATCAATGACTAATAAATTACTCGCGTTTAAGATAATTTGTTTTATCGTCTTTTTATCAAAACAGGAGTTCGGCCAGAATCTCACATTTTGGAAGGCAGTATACATGCAATGCCTCCATTGTATTTATTTGAAATATGTTAGTTCTGCGTGATTTAAATTTGAGGTATAGACACACACCTTCAATGAGGATATGGGAATTAGTTTAAAAATACCGCGTCTTCAAATCTGTCTTCACAATTTTGAAGTATATGAGTAAACAAAGATTTACAAATCTATCCAGGAAGTAGGTTGGTTCATGGTGGCATAGAAAATTTCTCGAAAGCAACAATCTCCCTTTAATCTGATTATAAAAACTACTCTAAGTAAGAAAGCACCATTCTTACGTTGTCGTATACGTGACAAACGAAAGTTTTTCAACTACGCAATCCACCGCAAGGCTGTCAAAATGCTCAAGTTCTATCACTATTATTTCAGCGGGTTTGGTTCAGAAGTCTTTGCAAAAAAAAAAAAAATGACTTGGGCGCTGTTTTGTCCCAACTACCCTTTTTTTCGAAAAGTTAGTGCGGAAATGTCGCACCTCTAATTTTGCTCATGAAAATGCGGCCATGATCTCTTTCATTTTTTTTTTTCAAGAACGGAGAGTTTCTTCTTAAACAGCTGTGCCGATTTCACGAAAATATAGGGGTGGGGAGGGATACTTTTCCACTTGTTAAAACGAAAATACCAAAAGTGGGTATGTTTAAAAATCAATAGGGCAATTGGCCTTTCACACCCTAAAACATTATCGCCTCTATCTCATTTTTCTTATTTATAAGAACATAGTCGAACAATACATCTGGAAGACTATGGAAAGACTAAGAATTTCAAACAAATTTTTCTCTAAATCATATTGAGAGTAGACATAGTAAAAACCGCTCTCTCACACGACGAAGTGTAAGAGTAGATTTTGACTTTTAAACTCGGTCTTCAAACTGAAAAGCTTTTTTCAGGACAAGTTAAAGAGAAAAAATCGGAATATGAGACTTAAAAATTCCGTGGCGCTTTTTCCTCCTACTATTTCTATTTAGAGCATGGCAAACTGCTGTGTAAACTGGACAAAAGTTATAAAACGGCTCACGAGGTCAAATCCAAAACTTCTATTCAGACCAAAATTTATATCCTAAACAAAAAACGCGTTAGCACGCGGATCTCCTACCCAAGAATTGGATATTGGCCGAAAAACTTTATAAAAATGATTTTCTTCTCTCTATGTAAATGAACCTTGAACGCATAAGACGATCCCCACAAATGACGTCTTTTTTTAATTTTTAGGTACAACAAAAGCAGGATCAATATTGAACAAAATTTTTACTCCTGTCGCAAAAGAACTGTGATGTTAGACCTTAATTCATCGTTTTACATCGATAACAGATATCCAGGTTTCGTAATCATAGTCTTAAGGATATCCAGTTGTGTTCTTTAACTCCACTGTCTTAGATTCAAACAGTTTTTCTTAAAATTTATTAATCTACCATAAAAATCGAGAACTTAGCTTTTGAA
>CM051270.1:33335633-33363133 GCA_027921565.1 Artemia sinica
GATGGATCCAGAGCCTTAATGATCCTGTGGGAAGGCATTTTGAGTACCTACCTCTGCTCCTTCCCCATCAAAGGATACTCACCACTGATTAACTTCTAAAATCTTTGTCTTACAAAAGTAAAAACTTGAGAGGTAGATGTACTGTTCAAATGAAACACAAGAAAATGCTTTAAGCCTCATACCTTTGCTCAATCCTGATTTATAAAGTTTTTTAAAGATTTGTACATCTATTTCTTCAATTTAGGGGAAAACCTTTAATATGGCTTAAAATTTTACTCAAATAATAGAAATTATACTTTCAAAAACTGAAGCCAATGAAAAAAGTGACTGGGGGCCAAAACTCAAGATAAAACATTTTTGTCCAAAATTTAGCTTTTGACTAAAATATAAAAAAAAACAAAATTGAGCTGCTCTACCTCATAGGCCTAACAGTCAAAATTGCAAATTCAGAGCAGGGAGAGATAAACCTGGGAGATAGAAGCCAGGAGATAACTTCATCCTGGTAGCAATCACTGAATTATAAAAAGAGCATGAAAAAAAGGCATCAAATGACATTTTTAGTTTCATCCTAGCTAAATTATATAGCCAACTACAAATTATTGAAAGAATTGATTTTTGACATGTTTTTTTACATTGATTTTTGACCCAGTAGCCTTAATTCTATGCTTATATTGTTCTTTTGGTTGATTAATCTGTTGTAAACCTAAGACCAGTTATTCATTCAGTGTAGAATCAAGATATCCAGTTTAGCCTATGTGATTGTGCCAAATACTGGATAAAAGTACTATTTTAAATGAGTTAAAATTTAGATATTAACAATAGAACAAAACTTGATAATCTGCTTATTGTAAATATGCTGGATATTATAAAGGAAGAATTTCATTGTTTTTTAGATTTTTATAACTTTAATTTTCAATATATCCTAAGGCTATATATTGGACCATCAGGGGTGAATCCTCACAAACACAGCTTCAGCCTTAAAAAAGGGCATAAAAATTAGCAGTCTAAAATGCCTCTCTTTTTGTTCTAGCATGTCTCCTTCTGGAGAGCTGCCATTCCGCAACTTTGCCTTCTTTTGTAACTAAAATGTTTGCCCCCACCCCAGGTTGGAATGTAATTCCAACTGAAATAAGAAATTGATATAAATTTAGAATTGCAGCACCTGATAAGGAGACATGTTAAGAAAACAATTCTTACTTTAAAATATGTATAATGATCCTAGCTTGCTTATTATCCAAGGGGAGAACCTTTATCATCAAGTCTTTTCTCTTTTTCCCTTCTTTTTCCAACTTAAAAGAAAAAAATTACAATTTTTCCAGGCTCTCAACGCAATGCGTAAACGTGACAATAAGTGACACTATTGTGGCACTTTTTAGTAAAAAGTGGTATTTTTTTCCAAAGTAAACACTTTTTTACCAAAAGGAATTAAGAAAAAAAAAAAAAAACAGAAGGAAAACTGTAAATGCAGAAGCATTAATACCCGTTTTTCTTTCATTTTCCATCTCTCTGTTTTCAGAGACACTATTTCTATGTTTATGCTCCTTCATATTAATCATAAATTTTATTCTTCATAACCATCACATTAATCATAAATAATAGCAATTTTGGAAACCTGCTGATTAATCACCACCAAAAAAAGGACTAGACGCACTTCCTCTTTTTTAGCTATTTCCTGGTCACAAAGTTTTGAGTGTATAAGTGATAATTTCTTTTACTTTTGTCTCCCATGTGCCCTCACACGAAGGATATCCTACAGTTTTTGCCAAATAAATTATTTGAAAGAGTTAGTGTCTGATCGACTATCAGGGTTGCCGCTTCAACCTTCAACAAAAGTACTGGTACTAGCCATGAAAGCTCAAAAAGTACTACCACGACAGAAAAGTACTAACTCCCTGCAACATTCATCAAATTTAGCACCGCATTTTAGCACCGTAGTTCTCTTTGGCTTATCATATAGGCCAGGGTAATTTTATTTTTATTTCTGTATAGCTAGTCGAACACTGACTTCCGATATGGCAAAAAAGGGCCACTGATATGGGATGCAACTACAAGCAAAATCATCGAAGTTATCTGGGGATGTTCATCATGAAACACTCCATAATTGCCTAGTAGAGGAATAGGGCGTCCAGACTATCCGTTTTCTTGGGGAAAATAGGACAGAAAACTGGAAGCAGGAAAAGTAGTCAAGATGTGCAGTTTTTTTGAAACAAATCTGTACAAGTTTATCAGTTATCCGTATCAAGCCTGTTTTTTTTCTGAGCAAAAACCTGAAAAAAAAGCATCAGTTAGACAATTAACCTTTTTTCTGTTTAAAACCACACTTAAAAGCTATTTTTATTTATCGCTTAATGTCTCCTTTTTGGCACTTTTTTCAGGAAAAAAGCAGTCGACACTACCATTTTCCGTCCCATTTTGCCTAAATGGGACTAAACGGGTACAATGCGCTAAAGGCGTCACCCGAAAAGTTCAGTAAGAGAATTTTATTTACATACCTTTACACTAATTAAAATATTATTCAAGCTTACGCTTCCACTTCCTCGCGCTCCTGACCAGCTCTGTTGGAAATATTCCAAGTCTCAGGATTCGGTACTTCCCTCCTGACATGCATATATCGGATATTATTCTGGCACTAGCCTGTCCGGAGGGGGGGGTCCGAACTAGCTTTAACAGTGAAAACTGACGTTCGGCCGAAGTGCTGCTATGAGGCAACGGCATAATACCCTTCATAAATTTAGGTAGGTGAACAAAAGCAGAGTTCCAAGCACCATCCTTGAGGGTGGACACTGAATTCCAAACTCCAAAACTGACACTTTCCTTCCCCTAGCTCTTTCTTCAAGAATGGTAGTCGCCTCCACTCTCTGTTTAGGGCTTTAACTTCCAGAAAACCATTGGAACAGTCCTTGAATATGCATAAAAGAGGGATTATAGAAGGAACTGATCCGGATAAAGCAGTTTCTGGAGATAACCAGGTATAGCATTCGAAGCAAGGGGTCTTCACTGTTTACTCTTCGCTTTATTTCAGAGCACAGCTTGATATAAAAACGCAAAGGCAATTTTTTTCTTTGTCGAGCTAGCTGTCTGTCTTGAAGTTTCCGACTTTCAATCTGATCAAATGCAAAGAGCTCAAATTCGGCTGCAAAATGCATCTCCGTCTCCATAGCTTTGAAGTTTCTTTGGTTTGAAAAATCTATTTCGAAGACTAACCGTATGGCCAAAAGCTCGTCTTTGATATAATTACGTGCCAGTTCGGAGAGAGTTTAGCCATGCTTTTTAAAAGTGTGTGAACTTTCACTTCTGTGCTCTGGAATTCAATATTCAGGCCGTTTACAATAGGAAGAACGTAATTCATAAAACGATAATAGAGCTTGACTTCGGATTGATCAAAGCTGTATAAAGCTTCACTGCCGTTTGATCCCGACCTTCATTCGCATGTAAGGCGAAAAACAACGTCAGAGCACTCCACTGTTCCACCAGCCTCTGAGAGACGGCCTCAAACGCTAACCAGCGAGTTGCAGATGGGTACAGGAGTGCATGCTCGGCTAATTATTTCATAAAATACTTATTTCACGAAGTGAATACTTATTTCACGAAGAACGTAATTCATAAAGATAATAGAGCTTGACTTCGGGATCGATCAAAGCTGTATAAAGCTTCACTGTCGTTTGATCTCGACCTTCATTCGCATGTAAGGCGAAAAACAATGTCAGAGCAGTCCACTGTTCCACCAGCCTCTGAGAGACGGCCTCAAACGCTAACCAGCGAGTTGCAGATGGGTACAGGAGTTTATGCTCGGCTACTTATTTCATAAAATACTTATTTCACGAAGTGAATACTTATTTCACAAAGAACGTAATTCATAAGAAGATAATAAAGCTTTACTTCGGGATCGATCAAAGCTGTATAAAGGCTTCACTGCCGTTTGATCCCGACCTTTCATTCGCATGTAAGGCGAAAAAAACAACGTCAGAGCATTCACTGTTCCACCAGCTTCTGAGAGACGGCCTCAAACGCTAACCAGCGAGTTGCAGATGGGTACAGGAGTGCATGCTCGGCTACTTCACAGAACTTTTGGAATTCCTTATACTCACGGAGTTGTTTGGCATTATTCGATACGTACGTGTATATAGCATTGCTGAATCTGAACGATCTCTGTAGGTAACTGCTCACAAGCACTAGCAGAGCATAGTGCAAAACTGTGACAGATGAATCCAAAAATAGCGAGCCAGGTAATATCTTTCTTTATGAGGGCTGCAAGGCCATTGTTCTTCCCAAGCATCACACTTGCATTATCAGATGCAAAAACCTATGCAGTTTTTTAGTGTCATCTTCTTCTCACTTAAAGTCTTACAGATCAAGCTTTTAAGGTCCATTGCTGGTGTATCCCCCACCTTTGGAATGGCCAAAAAGTCTTCCTTGATTTTGCATGTAGTGCTGTCATAGTAGCGAACGATGATGGACTAAGTATTTTGGTCCCACACTTATCAGTGTTTTCGTCAACCATCGGGGAAAAGACCGATTTTTGCAATCTTGAGCTCAGCTGGCTGATGGTATATTGGGCAATCACGTTTTTGATTAATCCAGTGGTTTTAGTTCTTCCACATGCAAGAAGCTTTACTACTGATGAATCAGGGATAAATTTTTTTTCAGCAATTCAAGCAAGCTGTCCATAATACTCTTCTACTTGGATTTGATGCTACCCAGGCTGACATTGCCAACTCTAAAGCCGTCACCTGTTGACTAATTAGTTCTCTTTCCTTTGCTGCTCCTGATAAAGTATAACTCATTGGTTTGGTCATCAGCAATACGCACTTGGTTCTTCATACTAACAAACTTTGGATATGTGACTTTCCCTCGCTGTATGTCACGTAAATGGGATATGCCACCATTAATGATCTTTTCGCAAAAACCTACGCCAAAATTTTGTCTTACCCCTTGGACATCTTTGCAGCCAGACCTGTTAAGTCTTTTTCTTTCATCCATTTAGCACTGAATTTCTGTATTTTCAGTGGTCTTTGTGGTTTATTTCTGCTGATTCTTTGTTTTCTCACATTTAATAGTTCATTCTCTTCACCTCCAATGCCATTTGCGGTTTCTTCACAGTCACTGGCACTAGCTTCAGATTTATTGCTTCGTCTCCAGAGTTATTCGCCTAGAAAGAGAATCTGTACAAGGGCAGCAACTGTAAAGCCCCGTCTTAATTGGTGTATTGGCTTGTCTTAATTGGCAGATAGTGGTAATAAGGATCTGTTATATTTGAGCAATAGCGTATAAAAGCAGAATTGCGCTAATAAGACTATAATAGAACACGTTCTATTTTTCTTATTCATCTGTATTGAATAATCAGAGAAATTTAAAAAATGGCATGGAATGGAAAATCATTTTCTTACTGGGAAATGTTCATTGATTTAGTACATTCAAACAGGCATTTGTATGTAAAATCAGAGCCATTATACTGCAATAGAGAGGTTGTGAAGAGAACCTGGTGTCATGTGGGATCAGCAATGGCTCAAGCTAATCATGGCAGTATGACAGGTAAGCCCTCAAAGTTTATTCCATCATCCTAGTCAACCTACATAAATCTATTTTAAATTTTCTATACCTAGAACTAATCTAAATGTGTATACTTATAGTATGGTCCTGGCTATTTGTTTTGATAAGGCTTACTGGATTTTCCCAAAACAGGATTTGAAATATAGCCTAGGCTATTAGCCTAATGAAGCAATGCACTAGGATAAAATAATTTGTTATTGAGCAATTATTTCTTTATTAGCTATTCAAACTGATGGATGGTCAAAGAAAAATAATAAGGCTAGGAAACAAAATGTAGATATCCCTCAGTACCATAGGGTTTTTATCTGCTGTAGGCATAAAGTTCTAGTTGAGGGACTTCTAGCTATCTTGGAAAGCAGCTAAGATAGGTGAATAAAACATTCAGAAAAGTTTCCAAGGCTTAAAATATACCTGGTAATGCTCTATAAAGCTGCTGTCTTGGTAAATATCTACCAAATCATATTATTGACTTACACATAAAGTGAATATACCACTCAATGCCTTTTTTTTTGTATGATGATTACAAATAGGATAATCATTTCTATCAGAAATGAGTTTCAGCCCCCCCACCCTATATATGCCAATTCAGGGTATATATTTCTACATTAGGGGGGGGGGTGGGGAAAATTTGTTTCTGATTTAAATGGGAGGTAAGTTTAAACTTACCCCCCCCCCCCCTAATGTAGAAATATATACCCTGAATTGGCATATATAGGAGGGGGGCTGAAATTTTTTTCCAATAGAAATGATTATTATATTTGTAATCAGCATAAAAAAAGGCATCAAGTGGTTATCACTTTATGTGTAGGTCAATAATATGATTTGGTAGATATTTACTGCTGTCTCTACCCTTTCCTTAATTTTAGGGCTATCTAAACTTTGAAAAAAATTTTTGTATATCAATTTTAGTTTCCAATCTCATTTTTATTGTCTGTAATGTTTGAAAATGTAATTTCTCTTTTTATTGCAGTAGGCCTATCTTAAGCAAGGGCAAATCTCCAGCATTTTATTTTGGGGTGGGGGCAAGAGAGGTCCATATCCAGATAATCAAGGGGCATAAAATATATATTTTTTTCAAAATGAGGGGGGGCTGTCTCCCCTGCCCCCCTAAATGATGCACCTGATTTAAGCCATATTAAGGATCTTTTCCTAAATTTAAGAAATGCATGATTTTCAATTCTTTACAAACTTGTAAATCAAGATATAGCTTAGATATGAGGCTCAAAATACTTTCCTTGTGCCTCAATTGAGCTGTAAGTCTATTTCTAAAGGTTTATCTTTTATAACACAAAAAGATCTTTAATATATTTCCCATATCAGCTATTTCACACCAACACAACAAGAAGCTATTCTGAAATAAATTTGATAGATTCAGTGAGATTTATCCTTGGAAGTTTCTTCTGACTGGTAGAACAGCTTTCAAAATTTAAACCAGAATTTTAGAAGCAAACACAGGTGACAAGCAAGCCATTGATTTGCCTTTGAAAGTGCATGCATGATCTTTGGCACTTTGGATTACCCTGCAAGGCTGACATGCTTATTTTCCTGGAGTTTTCTCCAAGAAATCATGTAGATTTAATAGAGGTAGTAGAGTAATAGAGGTTTCTTGTGAATTTATATCACTGTTATCATCATCACTGTCTATTAAAAGGATTTTGTCCTACTTGTATTTTATTTACCACCCTCTATAACCCCTGGGCAAATTCACTTTTACCAATTGAATTCACTCCTCCCCCTACAATCTCTCTTCCCCTTTAGTCCTTTTTTTCTAAATTCTGTTTTTTTTTTTTGTAACAGACTATATAATATTTTTATTATTAACCTGTTTAATCTTTGCTAGTTTTTGAAAAAAGGTGACAGGCAAGCCCTGAATTGGTCTATTGTTGTACTGCAAAGTTTATACATGATCTTGCAACTTTGGCTTACCCTACAAGGCTGTTATGACTCAATCTTCCAGGGAATTCTATCCAAGGAATCATTAGACTGAATAGAGGCAGTCCAAAAAGGTGCCTGTGAATTAACTTCTCAAAAAGTGTATAGCCTCTTATATCTCCCTTCTTCAGAGAGCCATTATGGCTACTCTCAAGGAAAGGAGAAGAAAGATTTGTTTTTCCAACACTGTCCTGTAAAAACCCTGAGTGAATTAACTTTTACCTAGTGAATTGGCCTGCCATTCTACAATCTCTCCTCCCTGGTTCTACAATCTGTCCTCCCTTATTATACAAAACTTATATTTTCATATCAATACAATTTTCATAGGATACGGAAGACCTATTCCCCTACATAATTGATATGCTAAAAAAGTAAATACCTCTTTTTCCCACACGACAGTCTTTTTACAATTTGTTGAGTAAAGAATTTTACTAATTTTGAATTTATTTTCAGCCTTTTTTTTTACTAAATTGTGATTCTCTGTTACAAAGACTGTATTATCTTTTATTATTATTAACCTGTTTAATTTTTGCTAGTTTAAATTGATTTACATGTTGCCCTTCTCTGAAAGAAGGTCAACTGGACTGTTTGAAAGAAGTTTTCCAAGGAAATTGTTTCTTCTCCACTCATTAAAATTATCCATTGTTAATGCTGTCTATCTCTTACTAAAGCATATCCCAATAATGTGTTATAATTTAAAAAGTAACAGAGAAGGTTTAACACCAATTCCAAAGTGTGGGAACTTAGGGTAAGAAAAGCATTCAGAAACAGATCTTAGCACTTTGATTATGTAAAAACAAAGATCTGATCAAAATCAAGTAAGATTGTAACAGTAAAAATGTGCCTGTTGATTAACAATAATATTATTAAAGATATAGTAAGTTCCATAGTTTTTGGACCAAAATAAAACCTTTCTTTTTCAGGCAAAGAAGCAAAAAGAGTATGGGAATCCCTAAAACGAAAATTTGGGGAAGAGAGGAGAAGCCTAAAAGGGAAAAGTGGTGTTGGAAGTTGCAGCAAAGAAAAATAAGTGGTGCCTCTTCAAACTTATGGAGTTTGTTTCAGACTATATGGCAGAAAGAAACAAAGAACAGAAAAGAATTTTTACTGCATTACCTAGTTTTCCAGATTTTGAGACTGACTTCTCTGTTGTTGACAACAGCTATGAAGCTGGAAGTGTTGAAGAAACCATGTATACCAGCTATGATGATGGAAGTGCTAGTGAAACTGTTTATACAAGTGCTGATTTTGATGAAGACACAATTGACAGCACTTTAGAGTC
This sequence comes from Artemia sinica, assembly GCA_027921565.1. Classification (NCBI taxonomy): domain Eukaryota; kingdom Metazoa; phylum Arthropoda; class Branchiopoda; order Anostraca; family Artemiidae; genus Artemia; species Artemia sinica. The sequence goes on from CM051270.1 coordinate 33,344,398, forward strand.
AATTTTGTCAGGTAGAACAAAGAAGCAAAATGAAGAAAATAATCAAAAGAGAAAATACATACCCAATAAAAAAACATCAACAAGAGTTGAAAAGAGAAAAAGGCCAATTGATGCTAACCATAAAACTCCAATAACAAATTTGAACAGAAATCAAGAGCAAAAAAGGAAGATCAGTGGGGAGACTTCAGTTATTGATGAGCAAAGACCCGAGATAACATTTAAAGCTATGCCTCATATTGGTGCTGCTTCAGCTGCTATGCAGATCATGGAAAGGGCAGAGAGTCTCTTAAAGGGAAGTGAGGAGAAGAGAGACAGGGCATTTTTCTTGGGCCAATCGGTTACAGCAAAATTGAGACAGTTCAATGAAAAGTCTCAGATCTTAATTGAAAAAAATATAAATGACCTTATTTTTGAAGAAGAAATGAAAGCTTTAGAGCAAGAATGAAATTATTGCAACATTATTGCAAAATGTGATTCTATTTGACGATTTTAACTGCTTCATGTATTAAATTTGATATCATATTTTTCTATATAGTATTACAATTTCTTTTCCCTACTTCTGACAAACATAAAAAGCAAATCTGAAGTAGTAACAGTTCAAATGCTTTGCATTTTATGTTTTAACTAGGATCATAAAAATAGTATAGTAAATTGTTTTCTTTGATCATTTTGCCCTGTTGTAGACTTTTACATACCCTACACAGGAGAATTTGATTAACAGAACTTATTTTTATTTTCATACAGTCATAATCTATGAACTCATAAATAATAAAACAAACACACAGCTAAACTAAGGTCAATTTTTAAAGGTTATAATAATCTGTATTTATTTTTAAAATGAACCTTGTTGAATGTGTTCGTGTTGCCAGGAAACACTTCCTGCAGATGAGCTAAAGTATTTACACAAATAGTCGCGAATCCTTATTGCATTTTCACTAGGGTCATTCGAAGCCAATCCGCTGTTTATATTTGTAAAATTTGCTAAGTTAGATGTATCACTCCTCCAGCTCCCATTAGACACATCTCCAGAATCAACTGAGTCTGAAGTTACATAAGCAGGCATTCCTGTGCTACTATCACACTGTATTAGATAGTTGTGGAGACAGCATGCTGCTTTAATTACTGTGGTTACTGTTGAGGGTTTAAGGTTTATGGGCTGGCGAAATACCCTCCACTTTGAAACAAAAATTCCAAAGGTTGTTTTCAATAACCCTTCAAGCCCGAGATAATCTATAATTGAAAATGCGTCGCTCTACATTGAGGGTTCTTCCACCATAAGGCCTTGCCAAATATGGCTTTAAGGGGAAAGGCTTCATCGCCAACAAATTGAAAAGGGTATTGAAAGCACTTTCTCTTAGATTTGGTAATGGCTCTGGCTCAGGCAAATCAATCATACCTTCATTTAGGGCAGCTCCTATATGAGAAGATGAATATATTCCAGAGTCACTATCACTGCCATAACCTCCAATGTCAACATAAGTAAATTTATAATTGGCATCACATATGGCAAATAGTACAACAGAGAAATAATTTTTATAATTGTAGTATTCAGACCCACTGTTTTTAGGTGCCTGTATCCTGACATGCTTCCCATCCATAGCTCCAACACAATTAGGAAAGTTCCATTTCTGGTAAAATTCATTGCTTATTGTCCTGAATTCATCCTTAGTTTTGGAAACTTCAGATACTCTGGTTCCAATATTTCTACTAGAGCCTGGCAAGTATCTCTTATGATGGTGCTGCAGGTTGATTTTCCAACTCTGAAGGCAGCACTAAGTGTCCCAAAACTGCAACCCTCTGCTAAGTATCTGAAAATAAATGTAAATAATTAGCTTTTCTATTCACAATGTAACAAAACTAAGCAGGTCAGGTTATTTCAACCACCTGACAGGAAATAAGAATGCAGCTGAAGATGAGAAGCAAGAAAAAAGTTAGTGTTATATCTCTCCTTATAATTCATTTCAAACTTCTGTTTTTCTTATATTTTCATGGAATTCAGTAATAGAAAACATCACATTTCTTATGAAATACTTTCAGTGAGATTTGAGTTTTTCTAGTAAGAAATGATTAACTTGAGCTCTATGGGATTGTTTCTTACTTTACACAATTAATAGACTAATTTGAAGCAGGTTAACATTTTTTAAGTTATATCCTTTCTTATATTGTCTTGAAGTATTAGATCTTTAAATTTATTGATTAAACAGAAAACTCAAGTTGTGAGCTGGTGATTACTACACCATGTTTCACTGAAAGTCTATAACAAACTATGTCCAAAAGACTTGTAGTTGAATGGACAACTGAGATTGTTCTCATTATATGGGTTTTGCCAACCAAAAAAGCTGACTAGAATCACAATGGGTTGACTCATGAACAACAATATCCACTGGACTTGCAGGTAAATGGTTAACTGAGATGTTTTCAAAATGTCTTAGCTTTGCAGATTTAGAAAAGCCCAGCAGAATTACAGCTAAGATTGTTATGTTGACTAAAGACCTTAAAATCAAAGTTAAACATGTGTCAAAGTAGAAAAGACAAACAAATCTGAAATATTTAGGCAGTGTCTTTTAAATATGTCACTTAAATAAAGCAATTACTTGCCACATATACAAAAGCACAAGCTAAAGAGTAAATCATTCCTTTGTACCTTTAATGCATTGTCAGCACAAATCCCCTGCTGACATTAAATTGAAAACTTATAATCCATTTTCTGCCCAATCTTTATTCGTCCATGCACAGATTCTCAATGATTACTATTTTTTGGATTATATAGTTCCAGAATTGCTGAGAACAATTCAAGCATAGAAAGGTGCAAACCTAAAGTTTCCTTATTTTCATGTAAGGTGGTACAGCAACCCTCAAAACAAAGTAAACTAAAGACAATATTTATATTTTCTGACTTTTACTCAAATTTTGGTTTGATCAAAAATATCTATATTTTTGATATTGCTGATTTTCTTTATAAGCAGGAATATAATATAGGCATTTTCTACTATCCAAGTACAGCAGCCTATTTCTAATGGAAAAACAACTGTGCATTAGTGCTTCTAGAGTCAAACTCTAGGGCTAGAACTCCGTTATTGTTTTGCTTTTATACTGAGCATAAAAAAAAAATCTATTTGAGTGAAGGCTTGCCTTAGTTAAGGTTATGCTATTTTTCCTGTGGCACCTTTGTCAGAATTTCATATTTGAGGGATAAAATTTAGGCTAAATCACAATTGAAAGTAGGGAGAGTCAGTGATGTAAAAGTAGGTAATACAAGAGCTACAAGTCTGTATTGTAATATGGATGGATTTAGCTTTATAAAATAAAGAAAAATCACTAAATATTGGAAGAATTTACCTCAAAACCAATGCCAGCCTTTTCCCAGGAGAAATTGGTCTTTTGAAATTTGAATCTTTTTTTTCATAAGGGAATGATCAGCAATTTGGCAAACAACTCCTCAAATTTCTCCTTTTGCATTTGAGCTCACTAATTATAAGGTTCATGGTCTGCATGAACCTCAGCAAAACCAGTTAAAATACTGACTATGGTTTGACCTTTGGTTGTACCCAAAGACTAATATTCTCAGGAAAAAATATATACATTTTTTATATTGCTAATTTTGTTTATAACTAGGAAAAAATTATAGGCATTTTCTGCCATCAAAGTAGAGCAGCCTATTTCTAATGGGAAACAACTATGCATTAGTGCTACTAGAGTCAAACTCTATGGCGAGAACCCTCTTATTGTATTTTTTTTTGTGCTGAGTATAAAAAAAAAACTATGGGACTGAAGGCTTGGCCTGTTTAAAGTTATGCTATTTTTCCTGTGACACCTTTGTCAGAATTTCATATTTGAGGGATAACATGTAGCAAAATCACAATTAAAACCAGTGATGTAATAGAAGTTTAAACAAGAGCTACATGTCTATATTTTAATAAGGATGGATTTTAGCTTTACAAACTGAAGAAAATCAGTAAATATTGGAAAATATTTACCTCAAAAAAACTAATGCCAGCCTTTCCCCAGGAGAAATTGGTCTTTTGAAATTTGAATGTTTTTTCTTCATGAGGGGATGATCAGCAATTTTGGCCAGCAACTCTTCAAATTTCTCCTTTTTCATTCGGGCCCACTGATTATAAAGTTCATGGTCTGTTACCAACCTCAGCAAACCAATTGAAATACTGGCTATGGTTTGACCTTTGGTTGTGCCCAAAGACTAATTTTCTTTTTCGGGTTCGGGGGACGCTCTTCAGTTTGCGTCACTTGGCCCTCCTCCTCCTGCAAAAGCAATAAACGCAGCTGCAGAAGTAAGAGCTGCAAAAGTCAAAGACACTTTTCTGCTAGCCCACATTTTTTATTTTTGAATTTCTCGCTGTTTCACTCTTAATCGTCTTACACTGTAATTAAGACAAGGCGAAATCTACCCTCCATAATCTGTGAATAAGCTTCCTAAGCTGTAAAATCCTTAACACCCTTGTTACACCAATTAAGACGGGGCTTAACTGGTTTTCCATATATCAAACCAGTGGCGTAACTAAGGGGGACAAGTAGGGGCCCTTTGCAGCACAAGTTTAGTTTTTATGGGTATTTGCTTCTCTAAAAGAGGTATCTAAGAGAGGAAGAAAGAAAAATAAAAGAGATAAAGAAACTTCTAGATCCTAAATTTTTGAATATTTGCTGCATAATATTGCTCATAGAGATTATTTGCTTCCTGGCAAGTATGTTTCAGGGGCTAACTTAAAGAAAACATTAAAACCACACAATCGCTACATTCTAATGGTAGATCCCGTAATTTCCGGCTTTTCGCGCCAGAAAGTACTGTCTCAGACATTCACTTAGTTCTTGTGTCTGCAAATGAACAAACACAAAATGGCATTTCCTAACTCTCAATATTAAAAACTTTGACCAATTGCAGCACAATACTAATTTTTAAGGGTTAGAAAGTTGTCAAGAAATTGAGAAAAATTAAAAAAAAACAGTAGTAATGTTATTTCTAATTTGATTTTGTAGTTTTCCTTGGATTCTCTGTCATTGTACAGCACCAAAAAGAATTTCGGAACGCCATCTAAGACGATTCAGCCTGTTTCCCGCACACTAACTAGATGTTGGCACCAAATTCTTGAGCGCCTTTTCTTCGGAGTTGCTGCTCTTTTACAGATTCTCTTTCATTAGCTACACTACCTGATTCAGAAGAGTCATTATCTTCCCCATATGACTGATTTGTCTTCATCTTTAGACCTGTTAACCCCTCCGCATTGTCACCAACTTCTCCATTATGTTCAGTTGATACAAATATAATGTCAGTACTCTGATCAGTTGCTTCAGTACTCCAACTAGAAGTTGAGGGAACTGAAACTTTCAGATACTTTCTGATATCTATTTTCTAAAACATTGAAATATAAATAAACAATTTTTTTTTTGTGAAGTTTTTTGCACCAAGCAAAATTACATACAGCACCAATACTTTCAGGTTTCATTAAAACCTCCTTTAGAGGGGCTAATCCTCACAAAACTGGAGCCCTTTTCACTTAAAAAAAACATTTTGGTCACAAAAACCCAGTCAAATACAGGGTACTGACAACCAAAAATAACCTAAAATATGTAAAACCTTGATCTTTTGAAAGGTTTAAAATGAAAAAAAGAAATAAGACGTAACAAATATTCAATTAAATAAAACATAAATAAAGAAGGGGCTACAGCACAGCACCCACTGGTGGCTAAAGCATCTATTGATATACTAGGAAATATACCTCCAAGGAGATCATCAAAATGCCATTTCAGGAGGGGAAAACTATACTATGTAATCACCCACTTAATAGCTAGTTACTTACTTGTGATATTGGTTGGCAAATAATTGCCAGTGAGCAATAATTACCCACTTACTATAGAGGGGAAGATGGGGTTGCATCAGCATTTCTACAAATAAGCAACCATAACAATCCTGTTATAGCTACTCTCTGTAGTGACTTGACACGGGTAAGACAAGGTAAGACTCGATCATAAGTTTTGTTCAAAGATGCCAGTTCTTAGGGGACTATGACTCCACAAGAGGGATATGACTAAAATAGGATTGGGATACCACCAGATGGCTAATTTGACAGTGTATATATATATACAAATCTTTAAATAAGCCAACCGGCCAACCAGTATTTTAAGCCTATGAGTCCAGCTGGACAAAAGGAAACATATTAAGAAGACAATTCTTGCTCCATATTATGTAGAATAATCCTAGTTAACACATTTTTGCAGGGGGAGAGCCTTTTTTACTTTCACTTCTTTCCTTGTTTTTCCAGTTTTTCTAAGAAATTCAGGAATTTCTTAAAGCCTATATATTCACAGAATATATACAACCACCCCCCTAATGTGTAAATTATACCTAGAATTGCATCCTCAATCTAAATATAATAGCCATTTGCATCACAAATGAACTTTACTCCCATATTAGCCATGTGGTGGATGTCCAATAGAATTTGACTACTCCCCAACAGTCTGGTACTAGCTCCCACTTGGATACCTTTACTCATCAAGGGCAGACCAGCCTCTCTTTATTCACCTTTGGCTTAGCTAAAGAACAAGTAGTAGTGGTTTTTCCCCTCCACAAGTGTTTTTAAAAACAAAAAAAATTTTTTAAACACGAAAAACGGGTTTTAATTTTCTAACAAGCAGTGAACTACAAAACAATTAATTATGCACAAAAGCTCCGAATATTTCGGCCCCACATCCGGGAGCCTTTCTCAACGGAAAAAAAAAAAAAAAATAAATAAAAGCAAAAAAAAAAACAACTTAAATTACATTACAATAAAACATACTAAACACATAAAGAGAACAAAAAGCAAAAACGAAAGAAAAATATAAATAAATAAGAACAAAACTCACATATTAATTAAAACACTTCCATGCACTGAATGTCTTTCAACTGGCCTCCTCTCAGTATATAAATGGAAATATATTAAATAAACACTTCCATGTACTGAATGTCTATATTGATTCTACTCGCCTCCTCCCAGTATATAAATTGAAATCTATCAAAAATGAAGAATATATTTATACTTAGACCAAAACAATAAAAGGTCAACTAACCCCCCGGTCCATAACCCTTAATTAAATTTCACAAGTTCATCAAACCATTTTATGAATTATAAATTGAATGGATTCGTTTTGTTGCAAGCTTAGCTGCAGTTCGTTTACTTTTCTCATCATTTAACCATTCTGACCTTTGTTCGCAAGGTCATCTTTCGTTCAGAAATATTATTAAAAATCAGTATTGGTTGAATATCTTGCCTGCATTTTAATTAAACTATTATAAATTGAATTGATCCCAAATTCCCCTTCATCTCTATTGATGCTAGTACCCCCATATATTATCTTTTTTATTTCTATAATTTCCCTGAAGCTTTGTAAAAGTCCTACAGACGTATCTACTATTTTTGTTTGATCAAATAAAATACTGTGATGAGGAAAATTATAAAGATGTTTCTGCAACCGCTGACTCAAACGTTTCTGGTGTTTTGTTTTGTTTTAGAGCGTATCTATTGCATTTCTTGTGTTGTTCTAGCCTATTTTCTAAAGTTTGTTGCGTTCTACCCACATAAAATTTTCCACAAGAACATGGAATTTTGTATACACCCTTTTGCAAATTTCTCGGTATCTTGTCTTTTCCCTTTTATTTAACAACGAGCTTATATTATGTCCTGATTTAAATGCTGTATTTATATTATGTTTTTTTAATTCTCTTCTTAATTTTTGTGATAAAATTGGTACAAAAGGCAAAGTTATGTAATTTGTTTCTTGATTTGACCCATCTTCTTCTAATATTTTTGGCTCCGTCAACTTTTTTTTTTCCTCTTTTCAATTATTTGAGAAATCATTTTTTCCGGATAGCCATTACCTATTAGAATATCCTTAATAAAAATTAGTTCATTTCTTATGTATCCTGGTGATGCTAATTTTAATACCCTATCCACTAAAGAAATAACCACACCCCTTTTTACTTGGATCGGGTGATTTGATGTGAAAGACAAATAACGGTTGTTACTAGTCGGTTTACGGTAAATTGAAAATGCTAGTTCATTATTATTTCTATGGATCAAAATATCTAGAAACGGTAACTTATTCTCTGTTTCCTTTTCAATTGTAAAAAATTAACTCTCCTCCCAAATTATTTAAATGTTCCAAGAAACCTTCAATTTCTGATTCCCGTAATTCCAAATAATTAAAATATCATCCATATATCTGCCCCAAAATTAGGTTTTAAAAAATATGTTTCTATAGCTAAATTTTCACATACTCTACATAAATGTTTGCTAACAACGGACTTAAAGGCCCTCCCATTGCTAAACCCCTAATTTGATGGTAAAAATTATCTCTAAACTTGAAATAGTTAGTATATCTGCTAGTTATTTTGACTAAATTTAATATAGTTTCCAGTTCAATTCCGAAGGTAATTCTTCTATCTCATTTTTTCGTTCCTCAAGTTTTTTGGATAAAATACTAAACGATTTATCAAAAGGAATATACGTATACATGGATTTTATATCGAAACTGAACAATCTAGATTCTTCTGATATTTCTACACTTATAAGTTTGTCTTTTAAAAATTTCGAGTTTTTTATATACGAATTTTGGAGATATAATAATGGTTTAAGTGTCATTGCTGCCCATTTCTCGATTTTTACCGTTGGTGAATTGGTTGTTGAAACAATAGGTCTTAAGGGGATGCCTGTTTTATGTATTTTTGGCAAACCATATATTCTAGGGCTAACTGATCCCCTTGGAAAGAACTTGTGATACATCTGGGTGTGTGATACTTCCATTTGTTTTAAGGTCTTCTAAATCTTTTCTTAATCTTTTAGCATACAAATCAGTTGGGTCCGAGTTAAGTTTTTATATATGTTGAAGTATCACTTAGAATTGTTTCTATTTTACTGTCATAATCATCTTTTTCTAGTATTACTACTGTATTGCTCTTATCCGCTTTCGTTATTATTAGAGAATCATCTTTTTTTAAATCTTTTAAATTTTAATATCTTTGTCTCTAACTTTTTCTTGATAACTACCAAAATCTGTTAAAAATATTCACTACCCTTAGTCTTAATTCATCTACATTATTTATATCTTTTGGAAACTTATGAATCCCTGTTTCAATCTTTGAAATAATTTCCTCTATCGGTACATTTTTAGGATTTAGTCCAAATTTTATACCTCTTTCAAGGATTTCCTTTTGTTCTTTGGTTAACTCCTTTTTGCTTAAATTAATCACCCCAGGACCTGGGAAATAATTAGGCTTATACATTGATAGTTTTTTGTTTTTCTTTTCCCTTTTTAACTGCAAAAATTTTTGGTTTAGTCTTTCCTTAGATAATCTTAGAATATGTTGAAAAGAATTTTTAAAGATTGATATAATTTGTTGGAAATCATTTGTATTAAGGAAATTACCAAGGCTATATTTTAAACAATCTATTTCTTTTACAACTTGTGATCGCTGGAAACGTTTATCTTTCAGCACATGGTTTAAGTTTAGTAAATTTACCTTTCTCGTGTGCTTTTCTTCATTATATGTATTTAAATGATAATTAAAACGAAACGATTTTGGAATTAGTTTATTTACTTTGCACTTTTCTAAAAACTTTTGTTGTGTAATTATATTGGCATGTTTTTTTGCTAAATTCAAAAATAATAAAATTGAATTGGTCTTTTGCCACCCGTAGGCTAGACGTAAATAATTTCTTAGACCACACTGCTTTTCCATTAAAAACAAAAAAAATTTTTTTAAACACGAAAAAACGGGTTTTAATTTTCTAACAAGCAGTGAACTACAAAACAATTAATTATGCACAAAAGCTCCGAATATTTCGGCCCCACATCCGGGAGCCTTTCTCAACGGAAAAAAAAAAAAAAAATAAATAAAGCAAAAAAAAAAAACAACTTAAATTACATTACAATAAAACATACTAAACACATAAAGAGAACAAAAAGCAAAAACGAAAGAAAAAATATAAATAAATAAGAACAAAACTCACATATTAATTAAACACTTCCATGCACTGAATGTCTTTCAACTGGCCTCCTCTCAGTATATAAATGGAAATATATTAAATAAACACTTCCATGTACTGAATGTCTATATTGATTCTACTCGCCTCCTCCCAGTATATAAATTGAAATCTATCAAAAATGAAGAATATATTTATACTTAGACCAAAACAATAAAAGGTCAACTAACCCCCCGGTCCATAACCCTTAATTAAATTTCACAAGTTCATCAACCATTTTATGAATTATAAATTGAATGGATTCGTTTTGTTGCAAGCTTAGCTGCAGTTCGTTTACTTTTCTCATCATTTAACCCATTCTGACCTTTGTTCGCAAGGTCATCTTCGTTTCAGAAATATTATTAAAATCAGTATTGGTTGAATATCTTGCCTGCATTTTAATTAAACTATTATAAATTGAATTGATCCCAAATTCCCCTTCATCTCTATTGATGCTAGTACCCCCATATATTATCTTTTTTATTTCTATAATTTCCCTGAAGCTTTATAAAAGTCCTACAGACGTATCTACTATTTTTGTTTGATCAAATAAAATACTGTGATGAGGAAAATTATAAAGATGTTCTGCAACCGCTGACTCAAACGTTTCTGGTGTTTTGTTTTGTTTTAGAGCGTAATCTATTGCATTCTTGTGTTGTTCTAGCCTATTTTCTAAAGTTTGTTGCGTTCTACCCACATAAAATTTTCCACAAGAACATGGAATTTTGTATACACCCTTTTGCAAATTTCTCGGTATCTTGTCTTTCCCTTTATTTAACAACGAGCTTATATTATGTCCTGATTTAAATGCTGTATTTATATTATGTTTTTTTAATTCTCTTCTTAATTTTTGTGATAAAATTGGTACAAAAGGCAAAGTTATGTAATTTGTTTCTTGATTTGACCCATCTTCTTCTAATATTTTTGGCTCCGTCAACTTTTTTTTTCCTCTTTTCAATTATTTGAGAAATCATTTTTTTCCGGATAGCCATTACCTATTAGAATATCCTTAATAAAAAATTAGTTCATTTCTTATGTATCCTGGTGATGCTAATTTTAATACCCTATCCACTAAAGAAATAACCACACCCCTTTTTACTTGGATCGGTTTCCAGCGATCACAAGTTGTAAAAGAAAAATAGATTGTTTAAAATATAGCCTTGGTAATTTCCTTAATACAAATGATTTCCAACAAATTATATCAATCTTTAAAAATTCTTTTCAACATATTCTAAGATTATCTAAGGAAAGACTAAACCAAAAATTTTTGCAGTTAAAAAGGGAAAAGGAAAAACAAAAAATCTATTCAATGTATAAGCCTAATTATTTCCAGGTCCTGGGCGTGATTAATTTAAGCAAAAGGAGTTAACCAAAGAACAAAAGGAAATCCTTGAAAGAGGTATAAAATTTGGACTAAATCCTAAAAATGTACCGATAGAGGAAATTATTTCAAAGATTGAAACAGGGATTCATAAGTTTCCAAAAGATATAAATAATGTAGATGAATTAAGACTAAGGGTAGTGAATATTTTAACAGATTTTGGTAGTTATCAAGAAAAAGTTAAGAACAAAGATATTAAAATTTTAAAAGATTTTAAAAAGATGATCTTCTCTAATAATAACGAAAGCGGATAAGAGCAATACAGTAGTAATACTAGAAAAAGATGATTATGACAGTAAAATAGAAACAATTCTAAGTGATACTTCAACATATAAAAAACTTAACTCGGGACCCAACTGATTTGTATGCTAAAAGATTAAGAAAAAGATTTAGAAGACCTTAAAACAAATGGAAGTATCACACCCCAGATGTATCACAAGTTCTTTCCAAGGGGATCAGTTAGCCCTAGAATATATGGTTTGCCAAAAATACATAAAACAGGCATCCCCTTAAGACCTATTGTTTCAACAACCAATTCACAACGTGTAAAAATCGAGAGAAATGGGCAGCAATGACACTTAAACCATTATTATATCTCCAAAATTCGTATATAAAAAACTCGAATTTTTTTTTTTTTAAGTTTGGTTTTTTTAATTGGGTTGTTCAAACTTATAAGTGTAGAAATATCAGAAGGAATCTAGATTGTTCAGTGTTCGATATAAAATCCATGTATACGTATATTCCTTTTGATAAATCGTTTAGTATTTTATCCAAAAAAACTTGAGGAACGAAAAAATGAGATAGAAGAATTACCTTCGGGAATTGAACTGGAAACTATATTAAATTTAGTCAAAATAACTAGCAGATATACTAACTATTTCAAGTTTAGAGATAATTTTTACCATCAAAATTAGGGGTTTAGCAATGGGAGGGCCTTTAAGTCCGTTGTTAGCAAACATTTATGTAGAGTATGTTGAAAATTTAGCTATAGAAACATATTTTTTAAAACCTAAATTTTGGGGCAGATATATGGATGATATTTTAATTATTTGGAATTACGGGGAATCAGAAATTGAAGGTTTCTTGGAACATTTAAATAATTTGGGAGGAGAGTTAATTTTTACAATTGAAAAGGAAACAGAGAATAATAAGTTACCGTTTCTAGATATTTTGATCCATAGAAATAATAATGAACTAGCATTTTCAATTTACCGTAAACCGACTAGTAACAACCGTTATTTGTCTTTCACATCAAATCACCCGATCCAAGTAAAAAGGGGTGTGGTTATTTCTTTAGTGGATAGGGTATTAAAATTAGCATCACCAGGATACATAAGAAATGAACTCTAATTTTTATTAAGGATATTCTAATAGGTAATGGCTATCCGGAAAAAATGATTTCTCAAATAATTGAAAAGAGGAAAAAAAAGTTGACGGAGCCAAAAATATTAGAAGAAGATGGGTCAAATCAAGAAACAAATTACATAACTTTGCCTTTTTGTACCAATTTTATCACAAAAATTAAGAAGAGAATTAAAAAAACATAATATAAATACAGCATTTAAATCAGGACATAATATAAGCTCGTTGTAAATAAAGGGAAAGACAAGATACCGAGAAATTTTGCAAAAAGGGTGTATACAAAATTCCATGTTCTTGTGGAAAATTTTATGTGGGTAGAACGCAACAAACTTTAGAAAATAGGCTAGAACAACACAAGAATGCAATAGATTACGCTCTAAAACAAAAACAAAACACCAGAAACGTTTGAGTCAGCGGTTGCAGAACATCTTTATAATTTTCCTCATCACAGTATTTTATTTGATCAAACAAAAATAGTAGATACGTCTGTAGGACTTTTACAAAGCTTCAGGGAATTATAGAAATAAAAAAGATAATATATGGGGGTACTAGCATCAATAGAGATGAAGGGGAATTTGGGATCAATTCAATTTATAATAGTTTAATTAAAATGCAGGCAAGATATTCAACCAATACTGATTTTAATAATATTTCTGAAACGAAAGATGACCTTGCGAACAAAGGTCAGAATGGGTTAAATGATGAGAAAAGTAAACGAACTGCAGCTAAGCTTGCAACAAAACGAATCCATTCAATTTATAATTCATAAAATGGTTGATGAACTTGTGAAATTTAATTAAGGGTTATGGACCGGGGGGTTAGTTGACCTTTTATTGTTTTGGTCTAAGTATAAATATATTCTTCATTTTTGATAGATTTCAATTTATATACTGGGAGGAGGCGAGTAGAATCAATATAGACATTCAGTACATGGAAGTGTTTATTTAATATATTTCCATTTATATACTGAGAGGAGGCCAGTTTTGAAAGACATTCAGTGCATGGAAGTGTTTAATTAATATGTGAGTTTTGTTCTTATTTATTTATATTTTTCTTTCGTTTTTTGCTTTTTGTTCTCTTTATGTGTTTAGTATGTTTTATTGTAATGTAATTTAAGTTGTTTTTTTTTTTGCTTTATTTATTTTTTTTTTTTTTTTTCCGTTGAGAAAGGCTCCGGATGTGGGGCCGAAATATTCGGAGCTTTTGTGCATAATTAATTGTTTTGTAGTTCACTGCTTGTTAGAAAATTAAAACCCGTTTTTCGTGTTTAAAAAAATTTTTTTGTTTTTAATGGAAAAGCAGTGTGGTCTAAGAAATTATTTACGTCTAGCCTACGGGTGGCAAAAGACCAATTCAATTTTATTATTTTTGAATTTAGCAAAAAAAAACATGCCAATATAATTACACAACAAAAGTTTTTAGAAAAGTGCAAAGTAAATAAACTAATTCCAAAATCGTTTCGTTTTAATTATCATTTAAATACATATAATGAAGAAAAGCACACGAGAAAGGTAAATTACTAAACTTAAACCATGTGCTGAAAGATAAACGTTTCCAGCGATCACAAGTTGTAAAAGAAATAGATTGTTTAAAATATAGCCTTGGTAATTTCCTTAATACAAATGATTTCCAACAAATTATATCAATCTTTAAAAAATTCTTTTCAACATATTCTAAGATTATCTAAGGAAAGACTAAACCAAAAATTTTTGCAGTTAAAAAGGGAAAAGGAAAAACAAAAACTATCAATGTATAAGCCTAATTATTTCCCAGGTCCTGGGGTGATTAATTTAAGCAAAAAGGAGTTAACCAAAGAACAAAAGGAAATCCTTGAAAGAGGTATAAAATTTGGACTAAATCCTAAAAATGTACCGATAGAGGAAATTATTTCAAAGATTGAAACAGGGATTCATAAGTTTCCAAAAGATATAAATAATGTAGATGAATTAAGACTAAGGGTAGTGAATATTTTAACAGATTTTGGTAGTTATCAAGAAAAAGTTAAGAACAAAGATATTAAAATTTTAAAAGATTTAAAAAAAGATGATTCTCTAATAATAACGAAAGCGGATAAGAGCAATACAGTAGTAATACTAGAAAAAGATGATTATGACAGTAAAATAGAAACAATTCTAAGTGATACTTCAAACATATAAAAAACTTAACTCGGACCCAACTGATTTGTATGCTAAAAGATTAAGAAAGATTTAGAAGACCTTTTAAAACAAATGGAAGTATCACACCCCAGATGTATCACAAGTTCTTTCCAAGGGGATCAGTTAGCCCTAGAATATATGGTTTGCCAAAAAAAATACATAAAACAGGCATCCCCTTAAGACCTATTGTTTCAACAACCAATTCACCAACGGTAAAAATCGAGAAATGGGCAGCAATGACACTTAAACCATTATTATATCTCCAAAATTCGTATATAAAAAACTCGAAATTTTTAAAAGACAAACTTATAAGTGTAGAAATATCAGAAGAATCTAGATTGTTTCAGTTTCGATATAAAATCCATGTATACGTATATTCCTTTTGATAAATCGTTTAGTATTTTATCCAAAAAAACTTGAGGAACGAAAAAATGAGATAGAAGAATTACCTTCGGGAATTGAACTGGAAACTATATTAAATTTAGTCAAAATAACTAGCAGATATACTAACTATTTCAAGTTTAGAGATAATTTTTACCATCAAATTAGGGGTTTAGCAATGGGAGGGCCTTTAAGTCCGTTGTTAGCAAACATTTATGTAGAGTATGTTGAAAATTTAGCTATAGAAACATATTTTTTAAAACCTAAATTTTGGGGCAGATATATGGATGATATTTTAATTATTTGGAATTACGGGGAATCAGAAATTGAAGGTTTCTTGGAACATTTAAATAATTTGGGAGGAGAGTTAATTTTTACAATTGAAAAGGAAACAGAGAATAAGTTACCGTTTCTAGATATTTTGATCCATAGAAATAATAATGAACTAGCATTTTCAATTTACCGTAAACCGACTAGTAACAACCGTTATTTGTCTTTCACATCAAATCACCCGATCCAAGTAAAAAGGGGTGTGGTTATTTCTTTAGTGGATAGGGTATTAAAATTAGCATCACCAGGATACATAAGAATGAACTAATTTTTATTAAGGATATTCTAATAGGTAATGGCTATCCGGAAAAAATGATTTCTCAAATAATTGAAAAGAGGAAAAAAAAGTTGACGGAGCCAAAAATATTAGAAGAAGATGGGTCAAATCAAGAAACAAATTACATAACTTTGCCTTTTGTACCAATTTTATCACAAAAATTAAGAAGAGAATTAAAAAAAAATAATATAAATACAGCATTTAAATCAGGACATAATATAAGCTCGTTGTTAAATAAAGGGAAAGACAAGATACCGAGAAATTTGCAAAAGGGTGTATACAAAATTCCATGTTCTTGTGGAAAATTTTATGTGGGTAGAACGCAACAAACTTTAGAAAATAGGCTAGAACAACACAAGAATGCAATAGATTACGCTCTAAAACAAAACAAAACACCAGAAACGTTTGAGTCAGCGGTTGCAGAACATCTTTATAATTTTCCTCATCACAGTATTTTATTTGATCAAACAAAAATAGTAGATACGTCTGTAGGACTTTTACAAAGCTTCAGGGAAATTATAGAAATAAAAAAGATAATATATGGGGGTACTAGCATCAATAGAGATGAAGGGGAATTTGGGATCAATTCAATTTATAATAGTTTAATTAAAATGCAGGCAAGATATTCAACCAATACTGATTTTAATAATATTTCTGAAACGAAAGATGACCTTGCGAACAAAGGTCAGAATGGGTTAAATGATGAGAAAAGTAAACGAACTGCAGCTAAGCTTGCAACAAAACGAATCCATTCAATTTATAATTCATAAAATGGTTGATGAACTTGTGAAATTTAATTAAGGGTTATGGACCGGGGGGTTAGTTGACCTTTTATTGTTTTGTCTAAGTATAAATATATTCTTCATTTTTGATAGATTTCAATTTATATACTGGGAGGAGGCGAGTAGAATCAATATAGACATTCAGTACATGGAAGTGTTTATTTAATATATTTCATTATATACTGAGAGGAGGCCAGTTGAAAGACATTCAGTGCATGGAAGTGTTTAATTAATATGTGAGTTTTGTTCTTATTTATTTATATTTTCTTTCGTTTTTGCTTTTTGTTCTCTTTATGTGTTTAGTATGTTTTATTGTAATGTAATTTAAGTTGTTTTTTTTTTTTTGCTTTATTATTTTTTTTTTTTTTTTCCGTTGAGAAAGGCTCCCGGATGTGGGGCCGAAATATTCGGAGCTTTTGTGCATAATTAATTGTTTTGTAGTTCACTGCTTGTTAGAAAAAATTAAAACCCGTTTTTCGTGTTTAAAAAAATTTTTTTGTTTTTAATGGAAAAGCAGTGTGGTCTAAGAAATTATTCACAAGTGTTTTTATTACTTAACATGGCTTTAGCGAACCATCTAAGAATTTGGTTGCCAAAATTAAAAGAATTGGAAAACTAAAAAGAGAAATTGGAAAACTACTGATTATGCTGTGGTTCCAGCTTTAGAGTGCTTGGGTAATGGCTAGTGCAGACTTGCCATATACCCAGTCAGGAGCACTAACTTTAGAAGCCATCTCATTTAGAGGAGGCAGTGTTGTTAGCAGTGGCAAAAAGTCAGAGATGCCAGCTCTAAAGGAGGTGCAGCAGCAGTGTGCATCCCTAGGCTTTGTAATCAGATAAGGTGGATTGGAGAAAAGACATTTTAGATACGCTATTGTCATTGCCTATATACCCATATCGTCTTTAGTTTACATCTGTCCTTCCCCCAAGTCAAAATTTAGGCCCACTTGACGACATAACACCTTTTGAAAGTTTCAACTTGATTCTATGTGTGTATATTAGACAGAAGCCATATGTGAACCATAATTGATATTTTAGATAGTCTTTGAGCTAGAATTGCTACACAACTTGTATTTGGCAATCCTCATAGATGTCCCCTACCTCCTTCTGTGAAGGAAAATATCCCTCAACGGACGTAATCAGTCGTTAAAAGCTCACTAGACAGGAGCCATGGGAGGATTATAACGAACTTTCTCAAGAAAATGGACTGAGCACCATCACATGTCACAATACAAACTTATAACGGCTAGCGTTTTAGACTTCTTTACTCCAAATTTAAAAAGCAAAAACATGTTCAAACAAGCACAGTTATTGATTCAATGCAGGAGGCCAATCAATTGCTATATTCAGTACATCTAAGGCAAATACATCCATTTCAATCCCTAGTAGGTCTGACAGATTGGGATTAGTCCTTCCAAATCACCATGAACAAACTCCTTAACATATGTTCCGGCTTTGAGTAGTAACTTCTAGTCCATACATAAAGAAATCCTGAGTCTCCTTAGAAACTTTGGTCAGTTTTATATTTTCTACCGTTCGTTTCCTTATGGCTAAGGGTCTTCTATGAAGAACATGTATGGGAGTTTTTGCTCTAATACTAATTTCTCTGAATTTTCAATTTTCATGATTGCTTCAGGTGCAGGGGCTTGTTTTTGTTATGCACAACGCTTTATAAGTTTTCTTTTTTTCTTCTTCTCCTTCTTTTAGATTCTTAATTTCATTTTTCGAAATAATTTGCAAGTCTCTTACCTTAACTAAACTACTATCATTGATATCATATTCTACGCTTCTCATCTTTTTAAAATAATATGTCAGATAAACCAGGATCAATCAACTCCACAATAAACGGTCTTCCCAGATCCTAACATACGAACGTCTACTTCCTCCCATCCCGAAGATGAGAAATTGTGGTGTTCTGCTCTAAAAAACTGACTTTATTGGACTTGACACTAATTCATCAACAGAGAGGTCACTTTTTCTGACGCCATCAATAATCCATGGGATCAGACTCAAAGCTCTTGAATATTTGTTATATCTTCCAGCAATAAAAACAG
>CM051270.1:33368133-33420633 GCA_027921565.1 Artemia sinica
GAGATTTTTAAAGGAAGTGGAAAGTATATTTAGAAGTATATAAAGGAAGTATATTTGAAAAGAGCATAAAAAGGTTCATTGAATGATCTGTTCACTACTACCTAGCAGAAGTAATATAAAAAACTACAAATTTACTGAGAGGGAGGCTGGGATGCAATTGTCATGGTAGCAACCATTTGGCTATATTTGGAAATACCATTGAATGGTACTACTCTTTCAATGGTGTCAAACCATAAAAATGGTAGAGGAGGGGCAACATATAGTTTCCCAAAATCTAGCTTGGGGCAAATTTTGTTTTTTTCTTTTTTGAAAATGCAAAATAAAAAGGGGATTTGGTATAATTCTAGATTAGGAGCCTTTGTTGACCTAGGGAAGTACTTGAGCTAGGTGGATAAAACTCTTGGAGATGGATCCAAAGCCTTAATGATCCCCTGGGAAGGCATTTGGAGTACCTACCTCTGCTCCTTCCCCCATCAAAGGATACTCACCACTGATTAACTTCTAAAATCTTTGTCTTACAAAAGTAAAAACTTGAGAGGTAGATGTACTGTTCAAATGAAACACAAGAAAATTGCTTTAAGCCTCATACCTTTGCTCAATCCTGATTTATAAGTTTTAAAGATTTGTACATCTATTTCTTGAATTTAGGGGGAAACCTTTAATATGGCTTAAAATTTTACTCAAATAATAGAAATTATACTCTCAAAAACTAAAACCAATGAAAAAGTGACTGGGAGCCAAAACTCAAGATAAAACATTTTTGTCCAAAATTTAGCTTTTGACTAAAAAATTAAGAAACAAAATTGGGGTGCCTCTATCTCAATAGGCCTAACAGTCAAAATTGCAATTTCATATCAGGGAGATAGAAGCCAGGAGATAACTTCATCCTGGTGACAATTACTGAATTATGAAAAAGCATAAAAAAATGCATCAAATGACATTTTCACTTTCATCCTAGATAAGGTATCACCCTTAAGAGATCAAAATGAGATTTACCAACTACAAATTATTGAAAGAATTGATTTTTGAATATTTCCTTCTCAGTAGCCTTAATTCTATGCTTATATTGTTCTTTCTGTTGATTGATCTGTTGTAGCCTAAAACCAGTTATTCAGTGTAGAATCAAAATATCAAGTTTAGCTTTTGTGATTGTGCTGAATACTGGATAAAAGTACTATTTTAAATAAGTTAAAATTTAGATATTAACAATAGAACAAAACTTGATAATCTGCTTAATGTAAAATATGCTGGATATTATAAAGGAAGAATTTCATTGTTTAGATTTTTATAACTTTAATTTTCAATATATCCTAAGGCTATATATGGGACCATCAGGGGTGAATCCTCACAAACACAGCTTCAGCCTTAAAAAAAGGGCATAAAATTAAAAATTAGCAGTCTAAAAATGCCTCTCTTTTTGTTCTAGCATGTCTCCTTCTGGAGAGCTGCCATTCTGCAACTTTGCCTTCTTTTGTAACTTAAATGTTTGCCCCCCATGGTTGGAATGTAATTCCAACTGAAATAAGAAATTGGTATAAAACTTAGAATTGCAGCCCCTGATAAGTAGACATGTTATGAAAAACAATTCCTACTTTAAAATATGTATAATGATCCTAGCTTGCTTATTATCCAAGGGGAGAACCATTATCATCAAGTCTTTACTCTTTTTCCATCTTTTTTCCAACTTAAAAGAAAAAAAATTACAATTTTTTCCAGGCTCTCAATGCAATGCGTAAACGTGATACTATTGTGGCACTTTTCAGTAAAAGTGGTATTTTTTCAAAAGTAACACTTTTTTACCAAAAGGAATTAAGAAAAAAAACAGAAGGAAAACTGTCAATGCAGAAGCATTAATACCCGTTTTTCTTTCATTTTTCCATCTCTCTGTTTTCAGAGACACTATTGCTATGTTTATGCTCCTTCATATTAATCATAAATTTTATTCTTCATAACCATCACATTAATCATAAATAACAGCAATTTTGGAAACCTGCTGATTAATCACCACCAAAAAAAGGATTAGACGCACTTCCTCTTTTTAGCTATTTCCTGGTCACAAAGTTTTGAGTGTAATAAGTGATAATTTCTTTTACTTTTGTCTCCCATGTACCTCACACGAAGGATATCCTACAGTTTTTGCCAAATAAATTATTTGAAAGAGTTAAACCTGCGTTCAGTTAAGCTTATTTCAATAATTGCAATAACTTTTTTCAATTTTTAGCGTTCATTTACTTATTGCAGTTATTGCTATTGCGTTCGTTTGCGCTCATAATAAGCTATTACAATTATTATTTGCTTATTGCACTTAAAACCTCAATAAGCTGCAATAAGTCCTTTCTAGATAGAAAAATTGTCGATGCTTTTTTTTTTTTTCTATGAGCATTAATTTAAAATATATATATTTCTTTTTAAGGAAATGGTGGACCTGCAAGATTTTAATTCTAATCAATTTTAGCTATATATTTTGGTATAGGCTTGCAAGATTTTTTCACTTTAATCAATTTTTTATCCATAAAATCTTGTATAATCAGAATAATTTAAGCATGAATAGGGAGAGATAGCCTAGGCTAGACCACTAGGCTAAAGAGGTGGCAGTTTGGGATAATTATTTTAGTTATTTCCAGCCTTGTGTTTTTGAGCCTCAGTTTAGAATAGGCTGCTTGTTTTGAGAAATGTAATAACAATAAAGAAAAGGATAAATGTTTTCTTTTAGCAAGCCTATTATAAGGGCTCACAACTGGGTGAAAAATCCAAATTTGGTATTATTGATTAGCCCTAATGTCTATGAGGAGCATTTATTAAAGATCAAATGGTAGGTAAGTTCTTTTGCCAACCTTTTCCTTTTTAAAAAAATTTGAATGATGTCTGATATTTTGTTGTTGTATATTTTGTATTTTATGGCAATTTCATTTATTTATTTTATATACTCAATGATTTTAAGGGATATAAAAATAAAAAATTGGGATACATACTGGCAGGGGTGTCCAAGGGGGGGGATACAAAAACAAATTGAATAAAAAGCTATTAAAAATTGAAATATGTCAAGGGCTATTAACCCACCCTTTAGCTTTCCTGTCCTAGGTAGGTCTTTCTGTTTTAAATAATTTCTTCTGTTTTAAAGCATTTTAGAGACATTCTAAGTCAACCCATGGGCATATTGCTGTCACAATATGCCCAAATGAGCTGGTGGAAAACAAATAGAAAATATAAATTTTCTTTTTTTTTTATTATTTCAAGACTAAAATATCACAAAACTAGGCATTCACAGTGCTTGATTGTATTGTAAGTAATTACAATCCCTGATGGAGTTTTGTTGATACCTGTCTTAAAAATAATTTGTCTAAAAAAAATATATTGTTTATGGGGCAGTAGTGAAAATGGCAGCAACTATGACTTGAGTTTTTTTTTCAATTTTTTCTTTTTTTTCAAATAATTGTTGTTCTCTGGTCACATTTTTTATTAAGTGAGTAACTGTAGTCAGATAAATGAGTAGGCTAGCTCTATAACTGCTTCTAATTTTATGAAGATAGTATTTCTTATTGGAGTTTCTTGTATTGTTTTTTTTTTTGGGTGACATCACTTGTATCTCAGCTGAGGAGGCCAAAGCCAATTGGGGCTTCTCTAATGCTGAGTTTTCATCAGCAAGACTGGTTGAAATAATTGAAGCTACTTCCTTGCACTACTTCAGCTTGGCATTCATCTTGGGTCAATGAGGGTTGGAATGTTTGGGCATTAAAATGCACCCTTTGGTGTATCTCCTCCCCTCTCTAGCTTGAAGAAATATTTTTGAGGTGTAAAAAAAATTTAATTTTCTTATGTAAATTCCCTGTTGCTTTACAATTACAAGAATGTCTATGAGGAGCTTTTATTAAAGATCAAATGGTAGGTAAGTTCTTTTGCACAATCTTTTCCTTTTTTCAAAAATTTAAATAATGTCTGATATTTTGTTGTTGTATATTTTGTATTTTTTGGCAATTTCATTTATTTATTTTATATACTCAATGATTTTAAGGGATATAAATAAAAAATTGGGATACATACTGGCAGGGGTGTCCAAGGGGGGGGGATACAAAAACAAATTGAATAAAAAACTAATAAAAATTGAAATATGTCAAGGGCTATTAACCCACCCTTTAGCTTTCCTATCCTAGGTAGTCTTTCTGTTTTAAATAATTTCTTTGTTTTTAAAGCATTTTAGAGACATTCTAAGCCAGCCATGGGCATATTGCTGTCACAATATGCCCAAATGAGCTGGTGGAAAACAAATAGAAAATATAAATTTTCTTTTTTTTTTATTATTTCAAGACTAAAATATCACAAAACTAGGCATTTTTTAGACAAATAATTTGTCTAAAAAAAATATATTGTTTATGGGGCAGTAGTGAAAATGGCAGCAACTATGACTTGAGTTTTTTTTTCATTTTTTTCTTTTTTCAAATAATTGTTGTTCTCTGGTCACATTTTTTATTAAGTGAGTAACTGTAGTCAGATAAATGAGTAGGCTAGCTCTATAACTGCTTCTAATTTATTGAAGATAGTATTTCTTATTGGAGTTTCTTGTATTTTTTTTTTAGGTGACATTACTTGTATCTCAGCTGAGGAGGCCAAAGCCAATTGGGGCTTCTCTAATGCTGAGTTTTCATCAGCAAGACTGGTTGAAATAATTGAAGCTACTTCTTGCACTACTTCAGCTTGGCATTCATCTTGGGTCAATGAGGGTTGGAATGTTTGGGCATTAAAATGCATCCTTTGGTTTATCTCCTCCCCTCTTTAGCTTGAAGAAATATTTTTGAGGTGTAAAAAAATTAATTTTCGAGATTTTTAGTGAGAGATATGCCCCAAAATGGTGAAATTTAATGCACCCTTTTTAAAGTTTTAAAGTATATTTTAAAGTTATTTTTGTACTCTCCCCCCAAACAAAAGTCCTGGTGGCAGCTTTGGGATCTTACATCAATTACTACCTTCACCCTCCTGTTGTTTCTCCCTCAGAACTAATTCTGTATTATCTGAAGGCTTTAATGAGTGTTAGGGTTCCTTTGCATTAAAATCCCAGCCTTTAAGCCATCTCCCTCCCTTGCTAACTACAAAATAATCAGAAAACCCCATTATAGAGGTTTAAAGAGAGTTCTTGTCCTTCTCTGTAAGTCAAAAGTGATTGGAGCTCAATCCTACCAGAGTCTGTGTGGCGGGGGGGGGGGGTATTTTTCTGTTGTTGTTTTTTTTTTTGGGGGGGGGGGGGTAAGCATCTAGACTCACACCTACTCTCATATGATTCCTAGGCCCAATTCTGCATAGATGAAACAATCTAGTAGCACTCTAGACACACAGAGTGCCATCATTTCATAGTTCTAGGCATTACCCCCCCCCTGAAAAATACCCCATGGAAAATAAGGCTTTCCAAATTTGAGAATTTTTTTTTCCTGCAGTGGGAAGGAATTTTGGTACTTGTCTATTATATGCCACTCACTCAAGTTTATGCTGTGTAAAACTTGAGAACTAACTGGTTTCTTTGATAGTTTTTTCAGCTTAGCGTGATACAAGACAAAAACTAGTGACAGAATAGATAGGAAATATGTAATTTGGGCTATATATTTGCACATAAGGAGGGGGGGGGATAAAATATTTGAAACAGTTTGAAGTCAGAAACAATTCTTAGTTCATAATGTGCAGAATAATTGTACCTAATTCATTTTGCATGCTGACTTGTTATACTTTACCCCCCCCCCCCCCCCCCCCCCGCCCCTAATATACAAATATATAGCCCAAATCTGTTTCTCAGGTAACCAAGAAACTAACAAAGAAGCTGGTTTGTTCTCGAGTTTTAAGCATTGTAAACTTGAAAAGATTAACATTAAACATTAAACCATATTTGCAGTTGTTTTGCTTTAACTACAATTTTTAAGAAGGATTTTTTTTTTGTTAGAGGCAACGCTATAGCATTGCCTATAGTAAAGGTCATAAGGCTTCAATGTTTTATTATTTATTTTTTCTCCGAGGCGTCTCATATAGAGACTCTAGGCAGGTGGCCCCTGTGGAAAATACATCCCCACTGAAAGGAAATTATTTCCAAAAAATTCCCCCTGACAACCCCCCCCCCTGCAGAAACCTCACTTGCGGAAAATGTTTGCATGTTTCCAATAACAATTAGCCTACTATTTGTAAGAAATGGACAAATTACTAAAACTTAAAAGGCATGTATAATTCTACAATAGGGTTTATGATTATTTTTTATGGAGGGGGGGGGGTTGTACACAATAAACTATAGAAAACACATCAAAAATGTGAAATTAAAATCCAGTCTCTTACATATTTAACCATTAGACCAGCATTTGTGGTCTATGATGTTATTGTGAAAGTAAAGATTAACATTAAACCAAAAATGAGCAGAATTTGTTCCGTGTAGAAGGGGGACTGCCCACTCCTAATCCGCACCTCCACCTCTCTGCTACAGAAACTTCGGAGGGTGCTCATTAGATCAGAACTTGAGACCTCTAGTCCTTTTCTTATGAGTCAAAAGCGATTCTAGACCAACCAGCTTGTAAATGCCAGCTCCCAATATTTTCAGAAACTTTGTAGGGTGCTCACTAGATAAGAAATTGAGACCTATAGTCCTTTTCTTATGAGTCAAAAGCGACTCTAGATCAACTAGCTGGGGGGAGAGGGTAAACGCCCCCCCATATTTGTTTTGTTATTGTGAAAGTAAAGATTAACATTAAACCCAAAAATGAGCCGAATTTGTTCCGTATAGAAGGGGGACTGCCCACTCCTAATCCACACCTCCACCTCTTGGCTACAGAAACTTAAGAGGGTGCTCATTAGATCAGAAATTGAAACCTCTAGTCCTTTTCTTATGAGTCAAAAAGTGATTCTAGACCAAGCAGCTAGGGGGGGGGGGACGCCAGCCACCAAATTGGACAAAAAACACGTTTTCATTCCAAATTATAGGGTTAAACATTTCAATATACTGTTTAATCTGTTTTAGTGTTTCTATCAAACAGTTTGTGGTAACGAACTGTAAGTAAGGAGCAACCGGCTCAATGGTAACCGAAACTGTAGAAAATGGAATTTTGATACAATAGATGCAGCAAAAGAATCAGATTTAATGCTGATTTCAAATATATAAGTTTCATCAAGTTTAGTTGTAGCCTACCTATGAAAAGTTACGCGCCCTGAGAAAATTTGGCTGATTTTCGAAAAAAGGGGGAAAGACCCCCTAAAAGTTATAGAACCTTAATGAAAATCACACCATCATATTCAGCGTATCAGAGAACCCTACTGCGGAGGTTTCAAGCTCCTATCTACAAAAATGTGGAATTTTGCATTTTTTGCCAGAAGAAAGATCACGGATGCGTGTTTATTTGTTTGTTTTGTTTTTTTCCCCAGGGGTGATCGTATCGACCCAGTGGTCCTAGAATATTGTGGGAGGGCTCATTCGAACGGAAATAAAAGTTCTAGTGCCCTTTTTAAGTGACCAAAAAAATGGAGGGCAACTAGGCCCCTCCCACGCTCATTTTTTTTCCCAAAGTCACCCAATCAAAATTTTGAGATAGCCATTTTGTTCAGCATAGTCGAAAATATGATAACTATGTCTTTTAGGATGACTTAATCCCCCGAAGTCCCCGGGGGGAGGGCTGAAAGTTATGAACTTTACCCAATGTTAACATATAGTATTGGTTATTGGGAAGTATACAGACGTTTTCAGAGGGGATTTTTTCTGGTTAGTAGGGGGGGGAGTGGGTCGAGGGTTATGTGGTAGGATCTTACCATGAAGGAAGTTTTCATGGGAGAAGGGACATTGCTATGAAGGGGGCGCCCGATTTCCCAGCATTATTTAAATAAAGATCAGAAATTAAAAAAAAAAAAACAAGTTTTTTAACTGAAAGTAAGGAGCAACATCAAAACTTAAAACGACAGAAAACATTACGTATATGATTGGGTTCATCTCCTAGTCAATACCTCGCTCTATAAGCCAAAGATTATTTAGTACTTTCATAAGAGCTACTTATTCTAATTAACGGCATTTGTGATTAAGGGGTCATTTTTAAAGAATTGGAACAAATTCTAACTTTAGCTTAAAGAGCAAAGGTATTGACTAGGGGGCGAACCCTCTAATATACGTATTAAAAATATAAGAATATAGAGGTTCGCTCTATATTCTTATCAGCTTCCGTGTTCAATCAGCTTCCGTGTTTCCTGTTAGCTTCCGCTTTTGAATTTAATTTATTTATCTGAATATCTAAGTTCCTAGTTTCTGAGAAAAACTAGTCATTAATTACATTCTAATGTCAAGTCTCTTGAAGTTTAAGCAAGTATAGAGATAAATGTCAGTCTGTCAGTCTAGCAGTCTGATTCTTGTGTACTTGTGAAGCTAATTTCAAGGTAAAAAAACGTTTCAATTGCTGACTAAACTGTATTTTGGAGCAGAAAATATGTACCATTTTAGAGGAAAGGATGTGGTAACTGGAGCTCATCATCCAAGATAACGCAGGTAGGGGCACATATTGGTATATTAATTTGCAGTTGTTTTGCTTTAACTACAATTTTTAAGAAGGATTTTTTTTTTTTTGTTAGAGGCAACGCTATAGCATTGCCTATAGTAAAGGTCATAAGGCTTCAATGTTTTATTATTTATTTTTTCTCCGAGGCGTCTCATATAGACTCTAGGCAGGTGGCCTTTATTAGTGTGTTTGTAACTAGTTTGGAGAAGGCCGTCAAAACCAGGCTTATTGGCGATCACCTTTTTTGATTTTTTTTTTCTCGCCAAAATTTTCTCTCTCTCAGGGGAATTTCTGATTTAGTCCTATGATATTGTAGATAAATCATATAAAATATCTAATTTTGTTTGAGAATTTCCACTCTTTTAATGAAGTCGCCAGACATTACACTGTCAGTATTTAATCCCTATCTTCCCTTGTTAAATTACCGTAGATCCAACCTAAATAAATTTCCCTTTCACTTTGCTCCTAAGAGCGAAATTGTCATAATTGTCTGTTTGTGCACGAAAATTTTAATATCTTAAAAACAAAGAGATAGAAAAATCTCAAGATGAAGAAAATAAACGGGACTACGGCAAACTAAAGGGGACTATGAAAAGACAAACTAAAAAAGACGTGGATATTGCACTATATGAAACAAGGTGTCTTCAATGCTAAGAAACAAAGATAAAATAACCTAAAATTAAATAAAATCTAAAACCGAGAAAAAAAAACCAACAATATATATATATATATATATATATATATATATATACAATTGTTGCTACTATGATTGAGCACCACAGAAGCTAAATAGAGTTGCTTCAATGAGAACACTACCCCCCCACCAAAAAAATTAAAATGTTTGTAAGTCCGACTTGTAAAAACCCAGCAAAAATGAGTATAAATAGATTTTTGATGCATCTTTTAAAGTTTTTTTTTACCCCCCCCCCCCCCCGAACACAAATTTTTTTGTAACACCTCCCTCCCCAGAAAAATGGAGAAGACCTGTTAATTAGGTTTGAACGCCGAACATACGGCGAACCTAACATAGATCTAAAAGAAAATAAATATATGAATGAAATTATCTCATATCAACTATATTCAATTTCGGATTTAAAATTCTTCTCATACCTAACATTTAGCATTATATTCGTAATTAACGACTAATAAAGATATTTATAAAAAATGTTGGTTTTCCATTTTGAGCCAAATTGACTATGTTTCCAAAAACAAGGATTAATGCAAAAGAAAAAAAAGGACACAAATCAAAATTGAATATGTGACTTATTGTTAAAATTCACTTGAATACATCTTTGAAATTCGAAAGCTGGAAGGCCCAGGACAATTTACCCGCTAGATCATCAGTACATTAAAGTCAAAACCAGGAAAAAAGTAAATGTTTTAATTAACAATATGCTTTCTTGCATGGACTTCTTTCAATTTGGCTTCAAAAGTTTAGTTTCTATACAAAGTTTTCACAGGTCAATTACTCTTCATATTTGTGTTTTAAAAAGGAAAAAAGAAACAGGATTATAATTTATTGAAAATACGTAACAAATTGGGAACTGCAAATACTAAAAAAAAAACTAATAAAAGCAAGGCAGATCACAAAGCGAGACTCAGAAAAAAGAAAAAAAATTAACTCGCTATACAACGCATTTTTCACATAAATGAAAGTCCCGCGTCTATTAAACAAATTCTGAATCCCTAAATTCACTACCTTTTATCATCTTTTTCAGCCGTGGGAAAAGAGGCAATGACCACTGTCAATCCTCAACAAAATATTCACTTGAGTAAAATACAGATTTAACTAATAATATATGCTATACAAATCGACACAAATTTATAATAATCACAAAAAACGACACCTGCTTTTTTATCACTTTTAACCTTCAGTTATCATCGGCTACCTCCATCTTTTTGACCCCACTATCACATCAAAAGATCTAAAAAAAATTATTATTAGCGAAAAAAACTTAAATAAACATTTTCAATGACTGGATAAGAAAAATACTTGAGAAGGTACTTCAACAGAATAATACTCATGAACAAGGCCGTATCCAGGGGGGGGGGGGAGCGGGGTTGAACCATGTCTCACGATCATGCAAGTAATTATTTTTTATTTTCTTAATTGTCTGGACTTATATTGAACAAACAGAAATGTGGAAAAAACGTTTCATTGAGTTAGTTCATTGAGCTGTAGTCAGATAAATAGCCTGTTCAAACTAGGATAGTTCTATAACAGCTTATGACTTTATTGAAGGTAGTATTTTTAATTGGATGTTCTTGTATTGTTTTTAGGCAGTATTACTCGTGTCTCGGCTGAGGAAGCCAAATCCCAATGGGGCTTCTCTGATGCTGATATTTCTTCAGCGACCCTTATGAAATATGCCAACCCGGAAGTTCTGCAACTACAGAGATGGATGTACAATGTGCATCTGCATCTTTATCTAGTGACACAGCAGGGTTACTATGAATTTTATACTCTTTTATTTCAAAGTGGGTAATATTTCAGCTTACAAATTCATTGCAACATTTATGAAAGCTCAGACTGAAAGCTCCATTCCCATCCAATTTTTTTTCCTTGAACATTTAAAAGCTTTAGATTTGGTCAGGGGAGCACCTTTTTAGTCTACTATTATTATAACTACTATTTAATCAAGCAACAAGAGATTCAGGAGAAATTGCATGTATTTCTTCGTATTTTTATATTTGTCTTAGACTAACCTAACCTTTGTGTTTGTTTGTGAGTCATTTTTAGAACACTGACAAGATAACCTGTATGTTCTACTAAAAATCACTGGAAATTATTGTCACTTTGCGAGAAAAACCGATTAAAAATATAATTTTCCCATGAGGGGGGGAGGGGATTCAAATTTATCTTAGGGGGCTTCCCTACTCGCAAAGATGACCTGATTACTTACATGTAACAACGTGTGGTCCATTTTTCTTTCTGTTCGGTTATAGGCTCATCCTTTCTTAGAGGTGCGTTTTCTCGTACCAGATTTGGTTTAGCTTCAAATACTATTTGTGAGTCTGCATTATTCTGTGGTCTTAGACCGTGGCCAGGTATCATACTATTACAAGCCAAAGACGGTACGCCATTTGGGAACGCTCTAACAGCACTAACAATCATAAACATTGTGTAAATCTTTTTAGTATTAATCCGCACAAAGCAGACATAACTAGCCTCGTGGTCATTTTTACGGCTAACATTTTATTTTAATTTCTGCATAATTATTTCCGTGTTCTTATGTATAATGAGATTATCTGTTTTATCTTTTGACTTCCTGAGTTTTCGACTTCCTGTCGGGGCTGTTTATAACTTGAACTAACTCATTAGAGTTGGCGTTAATAGGTCATGGCCTCAGAATGTTTTCATGGTCATTAAATCATGATCTTTTCATATATCCTCTCATGATACCTTGTCAGGAATTTAGGTCATCTAGAAGAATTTGTTTTTTTTAAAGTAAGTAAAGTTCGCTAAAATCATAGTTGAGAAACATTGAAAACCTTGCGGTAAAGGGATCTACCGGGAATGGGGGGGGGGGGGGGAAACATGAAAACTAAATTATTAAGTTTTTATTTATTTAAGCTCCCTTGAATAGTCATTATACTTAATCTACAAGGTTGTATTTTTTTTTTCATTAGGTTAATATATAATAGAAAATCATGATATTTTACATTTATTTCTTGTTTGATTGCATATTACCTAAGGTATTTGTTTGATTGCGTATTACCTAAGGCATATTACCTAAGGTATATAGGTCGCACATCAAGTAATAATACTTCAAGACAATCCAGAAATTTAGAGAAATACTGGCCAACTAATTTATACTCATTTAGTAAAACTAACTTAGCTCCCTTGAATAGTCATTATACTTAATCTACAAGGTTGTAATTTTTTTTCGTTAGGTTAATATATAATAGCAAATCATGGTAATTTACATTTATTTCTTGTTTGATTGCATATACCTAAGGTATTTGTTTGATTGCGTATTACCTAAGGCATATTACCTAAGGTATTTTCGAATTCTTTGAACGGAATAGAAAAAAAAACAGGTGGATTCTTTGAGCCTGAATTACAATCTTTTCCTGGCGACCACCCTGTTTTTTAATTTTTTAGTATATTTGATGAGAAATACGCCATCATTATAAGAGACGCAAGTGTTTGTTTTGCACTCACAAATTAAAGTTTATGATTCTCTTCAGCTGTCCAAATATAGAGTAATTTATCATCTTAAACAATTCTCAGAAGCAGCGTGGCCAAGGAGGCATTCTAAGAGATATATATATTTTTGTTACAGCCTTTTTTGAACTTACAGTGACCAATAAGTTCACTGCAGTGAGCCATAAATTCATTATTTGCTGTAACTAAAATTATGTTGACACTTCGGGAAAAAACTACATACTATTGTAAAAATTAGGGACATAATGTAGTAGTGTAAATATATATAAACGTTACAATAAAATAATTTGTCTTCCTTTCCTGAATTTCGCAATTCAGTCGCATGTTCTTGGTGGTTGAGGTCTTAAAAGTGTCTTTCTTTTAATTTTTTAGGGACTTCCGCCGAAAATAGCAATCCATGGACAATGAGGGCAACAAAATTATTGATTTCTTTTCGTGAAGAAAAAAAAAAGAATAAATGAAGATCGATTACCAAAAAATGTTTGGCAGTTGGCTGCTAAAGAAACTGGAAAAAGCAGCAGCAGTGAGAGTTTCACCTGAAAACTGCAAAACTAAAATGCAGAACTTAAAATCTCAGTATAAGGTTCAGCAACTGAAAAATGAAAAAAAGTGGAGCTGGAAAAATGAACTGGCCATACTTTGACGACATGGAGATTTTCATGGGGAACAATCCCGAAGTTGCACCAGTTTTTTTGGCCAGCAGTTGCCATACAATAAAGGCAGACCAGCCAAAAAAGGAAAAACCAGTTTATGGCAAATCCACCGAAAATATCAAAACAACCAAACAAGAATCAACCAAAAAAAGAACTTATGAAGAGATAAAAAAAAAATTAGAATTAAGAGAACAAGAGTTGCTCTTAAAAGAGGAGACTTTGGAAGTTAAAAAGGGAAGTTTTGAAGGTCCAAAAGGACATTTTAGAAACCCTTTTAAACAGCCAAAATGAGCCTTTTTATACCAAATTTGTCATTTTTTATCTTTTATATATTTATATGATATACTCTGTGTACCTGGAAATGACCTGAATTTTCTTCGTAGGAATTTTCACCTATTTTTATTGTTTATAGCAACAAAGTTAAGGAAATTGAAAACGCTGCACAATCAGCAACACTTTAATTTTAAATATTACAATTAACAGACAATTAAAACTAGTCAACAAAAAGTCTCCTAACTTCAAAATATACATAGTAAATAATTATAACAAAGATCATTGTTATATGATCTTTGAACTATTTTGGATAAAATGGCTATCTTGAAATTTCTATTGGATGCATTTAGGGTGATACAGGGGCTGTTTGCACCCCAATCACTTTTGACTATTAAAAAGAGCACTAAAACTTTTAATTTACATTTAAATAAGCAACCATTTAGTTATAATATCAAGTTAAAAACAATAAAGATCCTTCATAGGCACTGTTGGCACATAGGACATATGAATAGCTTTTCAGTTGCTGGGCATTTTTTTTCTTTTTTTAAACAGTAACAAACATGTTTCCCAACCAAACAGCAACAGGGATTGTTCCATGAGCCCTGTATTGCCAAACAGAGCATCAATCTGCTGTTCTACAATAGGGTCATATATTCAAATTAGATTAAAAAAAAAACAAAATTGCCATTAACATTAAACTATTAAAAGAAAGAACTGAATTATTTCTAATGCAGACAAAAAGACAACAACAGAGTAGTTTTAAAGTTTTTGTGAAAATATCACATAATTAGACAGGAAGAAATGGTAATAATTACCTTAAATTAAAATCACATACACCTTGCATCTGGATGGTATGAAATTTTTTTCTGTTTACATATGATTGTGGATGGTCTTTTGGTGCAAGAATTTCAATATGAGTACCATCAATGGCTCAATAACACAGGGAAATTGTTAATTGTTTAAGCCATTAATGGTTTCATTAACCTCACCACCATTTGGCCATCTAATAGCCTGAGGGGCTAGTTCATACAGGGCATCCACAATTCTCCTTACACTGCAATACAGAGAAGACTTGGGACACCAAATCTGTCTCCAATAGACCAATAACTGTCTGGAGTAGCAAGGAGCCAAAGAGTAATAAGAACTTGCTTTTGCAATGGCAAACGTTTTCTTATGACCACATTGAGTGTTGCTATTTTTTTCACACAAAATGTCAACAGTCCCTCTTTCAAGTCTAAAATGGCACTTAAAATCTATATTTCACATATTTGGAATTACTTTTTCAAATTAAGCTTCCACTTTTGAAACCTGCAAGAAAATTCAAAGAGAAAATTTATGTACAAATATTTCAAAATAATACCTAGGAACTGCTTATTTTTACTGCTACTAAATGGAAATTTATAAAAGAAAAATTTTCTCAACAAACAATGAAAGCATGGAATAGTAATGACAAAAGTTATCTTTAAAAAGTTTTAGTATAACACATGACTGCACAACTCTTACATTTCTAATGTTGTCCTGGCAACAAGGAAAAAAAAATCTAGTCAATTTCAAAATAAAGACCTTAACGTAAATTTGTTCTCATAATTTTTTATCTTTGGTAATTTTTTTATTATTCCTATTCTTTGTACTTGGAAATCCACTTCAACAATTTACCTCAACCCTCCTAATATACAAATATATGGCACAGATTATACATTTCCAAGGTGTTTTTCTGCTCTTGAATTCATCATTATTGATTCAGTTAACAGGTAAATGGGTTAGAAAAAGAGTGGTGAATTGGAAAATCCTTTAGAAATATTTAATTTGGGCTATGTATTTGCATCTTAGGGGGGGGGAGATAGTGGAAGCACCTTTGTGTTTGGTTTATCAACAATTTTTTTTGGCATACAATGAAGTAGGAATGGTGAGTAAATATGGATCAGTCTACATTTCTGATGTACAAATACAGTAAAAATACCCCTTGATGCCTTTTTTATGGTCTTTCTGGAAATATTGATCACTTTGCTCACAAATCTAATTTTCACCAACCTTTCCAACCTTACCCAAATATATAGCCCATAAGTTTATTGATTCTTAATTTTGTCACCACCAATTCAATTTACAGGCAAACCAGTTTTAACAAGAGTGGTGCTAACAGAGGTGTATAAGCAATAGTTTATTTAAAATAAGAGCAAAGGGTATCATCTTTGAGGGCTTGTAAAGGACTTAGAATTGGATTTGCAAGTAAAACAATTAGTATAGGCTATTCAGAAAGACTCTAAAAAAAGGCATTAAATGGTATCTTCCCTTTATTTGTAGGTAAAAATGTGGATTGCTCTATATCTACTATATGGTGTTCTGAACATGTTTTCTTTTCTCAATGGCTTCAGTTCTAGGCTAATGCCAAAGTTCTATTTCTCTAGCATGTTTCCTTAATAGAAGGCTAACCCTTAAATATTTATAGTGTAAGCACCTTTGAAATGAGTTGACAACAATTTTTCTGCATATTTGAAGTAAGAATAGTGTTCTGAACATGTTTCCTTCTCAATACTTCTAATTCTAAGCTAATGCAAAACTTTTATTTCTTTAGTATGTTTCCTTCATAGGAGGCTAACTATTATAGGTATAAGCCTAGACTTTTGCCAGTACATAAGGAAACATGTTAAACAATAATTCTTACTTCATAATATGCAGAATAATTTTAGTAAACATAATTTGCAGGGAGAGAGAACCTTTATCTTCATTACTTTCCTTGTATTTCCAATTTTTCTATAGCATTTTTATATATTTGTGTCTATTCTCAAAAGGGCTTGGCACACATAGCTGATTTTGGGAACCAATTTCAGCATCAGTGGAAAAACAATAGTGGTAAGAAAAATTTCTTGAAAGAAAAATGTATTGCATGAGATTTTCAAAACAAAGAATCATGGACACAAATAGTCAACTAGAGTTTATTAATAGTTGCATGATTGATCCCAGCTTAGTTCTCAGCTCAGTAGCAGGGTCTTTCAACACAGACATCTCTGGCAGGCTATTTATTTTTATCCCTATTTTTTGTGATGATCATGAGGAAAATTGCTGCTGATTTTGTAAATCAGTGCTAAACAGGGTTGCCACCGAGGTTACGTTCGTACCATTTTTGGTACGTTTTAAATATTGTGGTACGTTTTACGTTACGGTCCAAAAAAACGTTACATTTTTGTACGTTTTTGAATTTATGGTACAATTATGTTACGCTTTTAAATAATGAACAAGTTTCACATTTTCTGAGTAATATATTTTTCCCCCTGTGAAAAAATTCGCTGTTTACATTTTAATTACACTGACATGAGTATCGACATTCTTTCAAATCGCGGTCATTTAGTCTTATCACACAATCACTCGGCTATTCGAATGAGAAAATACCACTTTGGATACTAAGTTAAGAACATTCTCTCTCGAGCAAAGATTATCATTCGCTTAGAGACAAGTGACAAAATTCAGTTAGTCACCAACTTTCATCAGTTGGTTTGAACTTGAATCTTGTTCTCCAAGCAGTGATATTGAAATTATATTGAAAATTAACAACCTGAAGCCAGGAAGGAAAATTTTTCATAAAAAAAACAGGTAAAATAATGGAAGAAGCTATTTTCTTTATAATTTCTTTTTAAATATGTGATTATAGGCTATATGTATTATTCTTCGGGTAACAACACTAAAAAC
Source organism: Artemia sinica (assembly GCA_027921565.1). Lineage (NCBI taxonomy): Eukaryota > Metazoa > Arthropoda > Branchiopoda > Anostraca > Artemiidae > Artemia > Artemia sinica. The sequence continues at coordinate 33,385,410 of CM051270.1, forward strand.
CTCACCCCCCCCCCCCCCCCCCCCCCCCCAAGGCCGTACCCAGGATTTTTTTCGGAAGGGGTTTTACACAAATATTTTTTTCGGGGGGGGGGGGGGTTACACAAAAAAAAAAAAAAAACTTAAAAAAGCGCATACAAAATTTGTTTATATCCATTTTTGTTACGTTTTTTACGAGTCAAACAAACATTTCGGGGGGGGGTGAACCCCCCTCCCCCCTCTGGGTACGGCGTTGTCTCCCCCCTTCTGATTGGTTGGACATAATATCTGGTTATATACAAAAATTTGGTCTCTTTATATGGGATTATGAACGGCTGATATTAACAAAATATTTGAAACTGTAAAAATGAGCCATTTTTTGGCTATAACCAAGGCTATATCTAAGCATTGAGAAGGGGGTGGGTTAGTTGAGCCAGAATTTTTGATTTCATGCTAGACTTTTTCCAAGTATCATGGTCACTTTTTTGACACTTTACCCCCCACACATTCTGAGGTCCCATATATAACTGTATAAATATATTTCATCGTTGTGTCGAATCTTGTGATGGCATTCTTACTTGTAATATTCTTTCATTTTCTTTTATATTGTAAAGTAAGAATTTGATTGGTTGATTTATTTTAATATATTCGAATTTTAATGTGAGTTTCTTTTATATTGGTTTTTCTTCATTTGTTTTGCTGAGGACGGCCCTTGGATATAGGGTCGAAATATTCATTTAAAGTTGCGTTCCAGTGTCTTATATAAAAATGTTCCTATTGTTCTACTTATTGTTTGTGAGGGGGGATTTTTAATGAGATTACGGGAAAGTATACAGGCAACAAATGTCCCCCCCCCCTCAAGTACCGCCTTTGATAACAAAGTTAGGGCACCCAGCCTTGAAAAGAGACTTTCCTATCAAAAGTTACGAAAAAGTTACGTTTTAAGAGTTTGGGCGGTACGAAATTTTTTGGTCTGGTGGCAACCCTGGTGCTAAAACTAGAAAATTTTTCAAGCTCAAATTGACACCAATTTCTTTTAAAATTGGCACTGATTTGGAAATCAGTTCCTGAAATCAGCTATATGTGCCTAGCCTTTAGTCCTGAAAATTGTTTATAAAAAGACACCCAACTACCACCTAACTAATCAAACCAGTAAATATTTACCAAATCCTATTATTGAGTTACAACTAAAGTGAATATACCAGTTGTTGCCTTTTTTTATGCTCTTTACAAATATAATAATCATTTTTGTTGGAAATGAATTTTAGCCCCCACCCCTACATATACCAATTCAGGGTATATATTTGCACATTAGGGGGGTGGGGGTAATTTTATTTCTGATGTAAATGAGAGGTAAGTTTAAACTTTTCCCCCATCCCCTAATGTGCAAATAGCCTACACATTACATTCACATTAGTTGTAACTCAATAATAGGATTTTGGTAAATATTTACCATCAAACCTAACCTAACTTAACCTAGTTTATCAGTATTTGTCTATTAATATGCTTTGTGAAAAAATATTACATGGCACTGATTGTGTTTAATTACATATATAGGCCTAGATCATTTAAAAAAGGGAAAATACAGTTGGGTCCATGTTTATTTTTCAGAATTCTGTTTTTTTTTAAATGATAGAATGGTGAAAGAAATAAAGATAAAAGGTTCTCCCCCTGCAAAATATGCTAACTAGGATTATTCTGCATATTATGAAGTAAGAATTGTTTTCTTAACATGTTTCCTTGTGTACTAGTACAAATCTAGGCTTATACAAAAAATAAAACATGGTTGCATCAATAGCTACAACTTAAGCTAGGCCTAGACAAAGATCAAACCACATCTAGGCTATAGTTAACCTTCAGGTTGTAAATACAAACCCTAATGTGACAAGGGAGTTCAATGGGAATGGGGAGGGGAAAAGCTGCACTTATCGCTTTTTAATCTTTTATGGTAGGCATTATATATTAGACTTAACCGCAATTTGTATTATTATAGAGTTAAGGACGCTTTTTATTCAATTTGCCTAAGTTCAATGTCACACACCAAACTTGCATATGTCTTGGTGAGTGACAAGTACTGTCAACAATTTTGTTACATTTGCCCAAATTACTAAAGCTGTCTTCATTAGCATTTGTCACAAAATTCTCCTTGACAGATCCAGTTTCAGTATCTGTTTGAATGGATTTCTGGGACTTCAGTATATCAGTAGCCTACAATAATCATTTTTGTTGGGAATTAATTTTACCCCCACCCCTTTATATAGGCCTACCTATTTAGGTTATATTTGCACATTAGGGGGGGGGGGGATTTAAGCTAACCTCACATTTATACTACAAATAAAATTTATCTTCACCCCCATAATGTGCAAATGTAGGGTAAAAGACCAGTATCTGGATGAGCAAAATTATGTAAAACTAAAACCCTTACATCTTGTTACCAAAGAGGAATTGAGAAGAATTGTATATATCAATGAATAGTTAAGAATTTCTAGCTATGCATCAATAAAGTTATTACTAAAAATTATTCTAGATTAAATGCTTGAAACTATTAGTTTAGCAACTTACCTCCAAGAACCTCTTCAGAAATACCAATTATCCTATTTTGATGTAGGCTATATATCCTTTCTGTTTCAGGTTTTTTTTTACATATTAACAGAAAGCTGATTGTCTGCTGATTCTAAAAATATAACTTTATTTCTTATATTGGATCTATGTATCACAAATATTACATATAATTTTTCCTTTTTCAATTGCCTGTCAGAGCAGACCACATTTCAATTTTAGGCCCATTTTTCAGCACTAAGATCTTACATCTGTGATCTTATATCTTTCTGCAAAGATTATCGGTCCTTATCTACAAAATCATATTACTGAGTTAGGACAAAAGTGAATACACCATTTGATGCCTTATTTTTATGCTGATTACGAATATAATAAGTTTCTATTGGAATGAGTTTCAGCCCCCCCCCCCATATATAGGCCAAAATCAGGGTTAGGTTAGGTCAGGTATAGCCTATGTGGGGGGGGGGGCTGAAATTCATTTCGATAGAGTTGCTTATTATATTCGTAATCAGCATAAAAAAAGGCATTGAATGGTGTATTCACTTTATTCCTAACTCAATAATATGATTTCATAGATATTGACCAGATTATCATTTTTTAACTCATCTTTGTTCTAAGATCTTACAGCTCACTGATGTTAGCAAAAAGTGTCAAGACTGCCACTGTTTTGCCATATAGAACAATGATGAGAGAACTTTGATGATCTACTCATCAATGTTCTCAGACTGCTGATCAGAGCAGAATGATGAAAGACATTTGCCTAAAAACAACCAAAGATTTAAGATCTTGGTGTCAAAGATTTCACTTAAGAGTTTTCTGACAAAAGATGTAAGATCTTAGCACATTGATGAGTGAAAAAAACAGGCCTTTTGTGATGACAAATTCCTCCCACTGGGTTGAACAAGAAGGTGGTAATCTCTTTCCACCCCCCTGACTGGGTGGCTATACTCAAGGGGAATAGGGCTATCTTTTTGTTTTCCAATGAAAATAGCTTTTAAAAATGCATTTTTTAATGGAAAAGTTTTTTCTGTAGAAATGTAGAAAAGAGGGTAAAAAAAATTAGCATAACCACAAGCAGCCCTTTAGGGGAAGGATAGGGCTGAGAAATCAAAAATACTTTTTAGAATATTGTTATTGAAAATCCAAATTATCAATCTGAAAAAAAATGGCTGACTGAAAAAATCTTCCTTCAATGGAAAGTTTTTGTCTCAACAGAAGGTCTCTCCCACATGAAGTTCCTCCATAGGGAATCTCTCCTGTGGAAAATTAACCCACCTCACCATGGCAATATCTACCTGACAACTTCCACTCCTTTGAAAATTTTACCTTGGCTATTTCCCTGGAATATCTTCAAATGTTGAATTGGCAAAAGAAAGCAGGTAAAAATAAAATTAATTTTGTATGAGAACTCTGGTAAATTCTTTTAAATATAGTTTCCCTTTGAAAGTTCATCCCTGTAAGCTTCCCTCCCCATGGTAAATTCTCCTTTTGGAAACATCCCCCCCCCCTGCAGAAAATTTTCCCCACAGAAAATTACCCTCCCCCAAAATGTCTTTACTTTCCAATAATAAATACTATATGTAAACTCAGGACAAATTTGAAAACTTACTACACTTTCCCCAGGGACTTGCTGGTTTGTGTCATCCCCAGAGGCATGATTAATTGACCTTTCAAGTATGCTGATCAAAATGGCTATCTCAAATTTTTGATCAGATGAGTTTGGGAAAAAGAAGTGTGGGAGTTATTTAGTACTTTTAAAAAAGCATCTTATTGTTCTAATTAAACAGCCCTTGTGTTTTAGCAGTCATTATTAAATAATTGGGACAAAATTAAAACTTCAGTGTAAAGAGTGATGTGCTGAGGAGAGGGGACAACCCCCTTTATATACATAATAATTACTGTTTGTTTTAAGTTGTAATGTTGGTCCTTACTTTCAGTTGAAAAAAACACTTGTTTGTTTTACTTTAATTTTTGATCGTTTTTTAAATGATTCCAGGAAATCTAGCCCTACCTCCATGGAGAAACCCCCCATGGAAATATCCTCTATACAATTCAATCCCAATGAAAATTTACCTTTGACAATTGCTCTTAACCACTCCATGTGTAAATTGAGATGGAAAAGAGAAAGCAAGACATAAAAAGAATTTTTTGTATGATAATTTTGGCAAATTCCCCCAGTGTAGAATGTCGACGATTTTGGAAAAAAAAGGGTTGGGGGAGGGGGCCTAGCAGTTGCCCTCCAATTTTTTTGATCACTTAAAAAGTGAACTAGAACTTTTAATTTCCGTTCAATAAGCCCTTGCAATATTCTAGGACTGCTGGGTTGGTACAATCACCCCTGGAAAGTAGAAAAAAAATAAATAAATACACACATCCATGATCTTTCTTCTGGCAAAAAATACAGAATTTTACATTTTTGCAAATAGGAATTTTTGCTTGAAACCTATATAGTAGGGTTCTCTGATATGCTGAATCTGAGTCTGGGATTTTCATTGAGATCACTTGACTTTTAGGGGCTGTTTCCCCCTTTTTTCGAAAATCAGGAAAATTTTCTCAGGCTTGTAGCCTTTGATTGGTAACATTAAACCTAATGGAATTTATATAGCCTACTTGAAATCAGCATAAAAAGTCAATTCTTTTGGTATATCTATTGGTATCAAAGATCCATTGTTTAGAGTTTTGGTTACTATTGATCTGGATTGCTCCTTACTTACAATTTGTTACCACAAAACTGTTACCACAATATTTAGGTTTTGATTTTGGTATTTGGTCCAATATATCAACATCCATATCTAATATCACCAAACACTAGGAAAAAGTTGCCTTCATCCCTGCCCCAAAGCAACTTAAACCCGTGTTTTCTACAGGAAATTTTAGGCTGGGGGAATTTGCCAGAATTCCTATACAAAATTCTTTTTATTTGTCTTTGTGGTACTGTTGCTTATATAATACACACTTGAGAAGTGAAGTTAGGTGAATGCTAAGGAAATAAAAAAAAATATCATGAAAATATAATAGTTTAGAAACAGATTTCGGCTACATATTTGCATATTAGGGGGGGGGGTGCATCTGTATAGCATATGTTAAATACCTACCCAAATTACCAAATAAATAATTAAATAAAATATAGCTACAATTTATTTTCCAACCAACCAAGCCAAAACTAATTGTCTGGTATAAAGAAGTTGCTTGACCAGTTTCTTGTCTCATCTTTGCATCATTTGCGATCGAAATTCTTGAGTGTGTATTATATAACCGGCAAGTGCCAACTTTGTCAACTAAATTTAATTTGTGCAATTGTTAAAGGGAAAGCTACCAACAGGGTTAGAATTGTCTAGAGGTTTTTCCAGGGGGGGGGTAATTATCCTCTGGATAAAAATTAGTGAAAAAAACAAAGTTTTCTTTTCAGCTGAAAGTGAAGTGCAAAATAAAACTTTAAACAAACAGAAATTGTTCTGTATATGAGTGGGGTTGATTCCTTCTCAATACTTTGCTCTTTATGCTAAAGTTAAGCTATTTGGCTCAATTCCTCAAGAACAGCTCCTGAAACTCCAAAGTCATTTAATTAGAATAAGAAGTATATTTTCAAGTTCTGAAGTATGTTAGTGTCAAGAGCAAGGTAATGATGAGGGGGCAACCCCCCTAAAATATGTGATAATTATGTTGCAGTTATTGTAGGTTGCCTTTGACTGTAGGTTGCCTGCAACTATGATTAGCCTAATTTTTCTGTGATATGTGAGGCTACTAATAACTTAGCATTGGCTTAATAATGGCTTTATTTTATGTATAGACGGTATTTTATTGTATGCTGTGTAAATACTAAACATAGTTTTGGTTGGAGGTTCAATTTCTTCACCCAAGATAAAACATCTAGCCTATATGAGGGACTGAACTTAGTCTAAGCCCATAATCTAGGCAATCCCCTGTGCACAACAAAGCTCTTGGAGAATACATCTATCATAAAATATTTAAAATATATATTTTTAAATACAATACAAAAATATAGTTAAGCAATGAAACTAACCACATATAAAAATAATATTTACATAGTCAAATCTCATTATAAACTTGATCACACATAAAAATAAAAACTATTTTTAATAAAACAAATTTACATGTAATCAAAATACACATACATGTTTTAGTCAGTAAAGATATGAAAAGTAATCAGATGATTTGAAAAGCAATCCGAAATTAGTTTTTTTTTTCAAATAAAAATAATTAAATTTAACAAAAAGATAATAATATAAAAAGATAATTTTTCAGACGGAATCGTCTACAAAAACATTTCCTGGGAGATTTTCAGCAATGGTTGGATTGTCTGGGAGTAATTTGTCAACTTATATCCGGGATCACATACAAAAAAAAAAAAAATAAACCATTTATAATCAAAAAATTACATGTAATCCAAATACACATACATGTTGCAGTGGGCGCTACAAGAAAAGGGATTAAACAACAACTAATCCTAGTATTTTTCAAGTTGATGTAAATTGTAAATCTATTTGTGTAAAAATAAGTCCAAACTTTCCTGGTAGGAAAATGGAAAAATTCATGACGAAAATAAAACGGAAAATTTACTGAAAAAAAAAAATTACAAACAAAATGAGGATTGTTGGGAAATGTCCAGATTCTTTCTTTGCCTAAGTTTTTAATCAAATATATTTTTAAAATTTTGTATTAATCGCCACTTGTAAATGCTCTGCTAAATATATATATATAAAAAAAAATAATGAGGTGCAGGAAGCCGTAAGATTGTAGCCAAAGTAAGGTATCTAGTAGGCAAATTCGGTAAAAATTTTTTAATGCCAGTCTTTTTTTCCTTTTTTTGATAAAAAAAAAATAAATCTTGTTTCAATACTACTGGAGTAGTTTACATCTTTTCCTGTTACATGATATTGTAAGGTCACAATTTATGAAGAGAGAAGAATGTAACAGAAAAAGATATTTTGTAATGCTAGATTCATACATTCTTGCCACTTTTCAGGAAACTAAGCCCTTTTTTACCATGTAGTGTCGCTTGACAGAAATCAATTTTTGTTTAAAAAAGAAAAGATTTGAGTAAAATTTATAGATTTATGAAAAAAGCTCAAATCAGATATGATTATTATAATTGGATAGAGTATTGATTTTTGAATCAAATGGTATGTTTATTTATTTGGCTGAGCTCCAATCCACCTACCATGGTAAGTTACCATAGTAAGCTCACAACCTGCAGAATAATGTGGTAACAAGTGACCATAAGGTGACACCACTAGATTAATATCAAGACAAACATGACAATAAAGAATTAAACAAGATTTCATCAGAATTTGCTGCTCTTGTGGAAGCAAATAAGTGAATCAAATGCTCAATCTTGATCTGTTCAATCTTGTAACATATGCATTGTAACCCCAATACAATATTCTTGCTTTACAGTAAATCTCTGGTATTCCTAAGAAATAGCAAATATTAACCAGAGAAGTTTTTATTATACTATGATTTTACTTTTGTAGGAAAAACTATGAGGTAACTTTTGCAGGAACAGAATTTCTGGTAGCACACTGTGCTGGAACAGGCCTGTTTCAGAGAAATTGAGCTTTTTTATAAATTTTTGCAATGTTCTGTAACAAAATATTCAAGAACAATTTGATGATAAGAAGGAAATAACACATAAAATGTCTATGAATTTTATGTAAAGGACCACTTTTAGTTTGCTGACACAATAGGCATAATTTTGGTTGAAATACTGTATGCTTTGGACAATGCATTAGCTTCAGGCCTGTTGAAGCTAGTTAATCCATCCTTTTGAAAGATTTCCAAAGTTAAAATACTGTTAGAGCAGAATGAATCTTTTGTCCCTTACCTGATATTGCAAGGATTTACTTTGTAAAGAATTTAGATTTAGAAATAAAATTAAACAGAAAAATATACTGTAAAATGCAACCTTAGATTGTAATAATATAACTGTAGATTCAATTGGATCTACTATTGATTAGTAGTATATCTGAAATGGTTAGTGTTATGTATAGTTAAAATGATTCAAGCTAGTGAAAATCCTCTAAAGAAATTTTAGACAAATCTAATGGTTAACAATCTACATTCTATGTGGTATAATAGAGATTCTATAGTGCACTGTTGAAACAGTGATTAGCAATCCAAATGGTGATAGTCTTACTATACTTCTTGTATGTGTGATGCTCCAAATTAAAATATATGATCAGACTCAAATCATTGATAGAATCAAGACCAAAATAGTATCAAAAGGGTGTGGAAAATGACATAAAAATGGAAGGAAACTGTATGATTATTACAATATTGGGTAAAAATTATAGATTAAGAGTTTTAACTATTGGGTAAGTAGCCCAGTTGAACTAGACAAATAAAACTTCAAGAAACAGATCCAAAGCCTCAACAATGTCATGGGAAGGTTTTTTGAAGTAGCCTACTAGCCCCATCACTTTTTCTCTCCAGAGGACACTGAGGTATAAAGACTATGAGTAATTTTTTAATGTTAAAAAAGTAAAATCTTCAGATTTAGATTCACTTCTCAAAAAAGGCACTAAAAGAGCATTTTTGAGCCTTGCGTGATCCTTGATATAACTCAAATTCTGTAGTCACAATAAAAATTGTGCTTTCAAAACTTAGACCCAAAGAAATCAATAAGCTAAACAGCCAAAAAAAATAAGGTAGATAATTTCTGTCCAAATTTACATTGCGTCTCTTAAAAAAAACTCCCAAGGGTATAGTCTAGCCTATATTACACCCTTAATTCATTCCTGATAATCTCATTTTCCTACCCTAACTGCTATTTTACAAGATAGAAAAAAAAACATCTATAACTCTGCTTATTGTTGAAAAGAAACAAATTAAGATAAGAAAAAGGACTGACAATTTCCCATTTGAGAAAAGGAATAGCCTAAGACTGATATAGAGGCTTCTGAACCTGATAATAGTTGCTTTCAATGAGATAGCTAAGGAGTAATCATACTTTTTCTTTGGAATTTACCCGGGTACAATATGGTAAGGAACAAAAAACATCCTTCTCCCGAGTTGTCTCCAAGACTTCCTTAGAAATCTCTAGAAACCTTTTTCTTCTTTTTGAAAAAGTCTGGTTAATTAACCATTCTGGATACATGTTACTTATTAGTATTTTCCTTAGAAAAGACAACTCCTCCTCAACAAATTTTGGAGAGCAAATACTAAAGATCCAATCAGTTAAAGAAATGATCAAACCAATTTTTACTTGGCGTGCGTGACCAGAACTATAAGACAAAAATCTATTGTTATTTGTCGGTTTTCTGTAAATTTTAAAATCCAGACTATTTTGATTTTCAAAAGAAGAACATCAAGGAAAGGAAGTTTCCCATTCTCTTCCAATTCAACGGTAAACTTTAAATCCCCTCCCAAACAATTAAGATGTTCCAAAAATCCTTTTAATTCCTCCTCCCCATAATCCCAATACTGAAATAATGTCATCCATATACCAGCCCCAGAAAATATGTTTTAAAAAAATATGAATCTAACGCAATTGTTTCACTATTCTCCACAAAAATATTAGCTAATAAAGGGGATAAAGGGGCCCCCATAGGTAAACCATTTATTTGTTCGAAATACTCCCCTCTAAATTGAAAAAAATAAGAGAACTTATTGCACAACCTTACTAAATACAAATTACAGAAACTTCCAAATCTGTTTTGCCACTAATCAAATCCAAATTTCTTAAGAGCTTTCCTTCTATAAGAGTTAAAAATGTTAAAAAATGGTGTTTGCAATATTAACTAGGGGAACATTGACATTGCCATACAGTTGTAAATTTCAGATGGAGAGGATATTTACTTCCCTTCTTCAGTAATATTAGAGAAAGTATAAAAAAAAAAAATTAAGTTTACATTTTCTGAGCTAAAAATGCAAAACATTTAGACTAGAAAATGAAATTAAAACACAAAAGCAAAACAACATGGAGACCAAAATGAGACAAAACCCAAATTAGAAGAATTAAAAGGCTAACAAAACAGAAGAAAATAGCAGGTAAAATATAAAATAAATGATTTAAACAATAAACCCAAATCAAAAAAAGGTCAGCAACTCATCCAAAATTTAATGACTAACCAATGTTCTCATTTAGAAGGTAGACAAATGACCAAGAATATTTCAAGTGAAATAGATGGCAAAGCAGAGAACTGTATCATGTTTGTATTATTTAAGTAAAGGTTCTTTAGCACAAGACCTTATAGATCTGAGGGCTCTGTAATTTCTTTTTATTTTGTGAATGTGGAAATGACATAGAATTCATAGACACAAAAAAAAACAAATAAAACTCATAGAAACAAAAAAAAATACATAGAAACACACAAAATTACAGAGAAATAAAAAAAGGACATAGAAATACAGATGTTTTTCTTATTTTAAATAAAGCTTGTTTAGCACAAGACCTTATAGATCTGATGAATACATGAATATTAGCAAAGAAATTTTCTTATGGAGAATTATTCACTCATTTAGGGCTAAATGCCCATACTGCTGGTAGCTACACAGTGACTAATAAAGGAGTTTGCTGTATAGTAATGATAGTTTTCACAAATATTAGCCTGTCATTTTTTTTTCACAATATTAATTAATTTTTTAATATAAAAAAAAAGTCAAATATTTTATATAAGAAATATTTAACTATCTCTTTTTTTAGGCTCTATAAATGAAAATAAGGTTTCCAGTCCACAAGGCTACTCTGAATCAAAGAACTTTCAATACCTGCTACAACAGTTTCTCATGAAATGTCAGTGATTAGGAAAGAAATAAGATTTTGTAATAATTCAGATACTGTTGACTTATGGTATGCAGTTCATAGAAAAGACCATGGTATGGTATACAGCCAGTTGGTGAATTCCCTTCTGCTATCAGGAAGTTCGGCAAGAGTAAAAGGGGAAGATGGAATCACACCATTGCATATTGCTGCAGCTAATGGCAGTATTAACATTTGTAAAGTAAGTATCATAAGAAGTCCTGGTTAACTCAAAGTTGAATTAGACCTGATTAATTTAAAAAAAAGCTATGAGCTACAATTAAATTAAGAAAGATATATAAACGGTTTTTAATAGCTGTTTTAAAATATTGTTAATTTTAAATATAGATAAATTGTTATGTAGTCTTAACAGAATACAGTAGCAAATATAAAGAATAGAAGTAAGTAATACATGCAGGGTTGCCAACTCCTAGTGATTTATCACTATTTTCAATGATTTTTGTGTTGCTTAAACAAAACAATTGCTAAATCAGGACAAAATCACTAAAATCTAGTGATTTTTTCCCCAAGCCACAATCCTGAATACATGTAAGACTATAGAATAGAATTTAATTTTGAAATGTCTTTCACAGCATGGTTGCTGCATTATATATAGGGTAAAGGCACTGATTATTCAACAGTTTTTGTAAAAAAAAACACTTTTCTACTCTAGAAGGCCTAACTTAAAGACTTTTGGTTTGAAAAGGGTTCCAATATGTAGGAAAAACATCTAAGATTCTTACTCTTTGATCAGAAGTTTGAAGTTTTATCAGAAAAATGATACAAATTCTGATTCTCTGAGTTTGGACTGTTTTCACCTACAAATTTGACAAAAAAGTTACATGTTTTTTGACGTTAGTTGGAACCCAATTCGACATGTGTTGAAATACTTGGGGAATGCTTGTGGGTGGATTCTTGTGCATCGACATGCTTATTCTTTTTGCTTTATTTCTTTGTTTCTCTTCAACTTTGTTTAATGTGTAAATGTATAAAACACTATTCAGATAGTGGGAAGCAAAAAACGAAAAATAGTCTTTCAGGTATAGGAATGAAATTGGATAATCATATGGAGTGTGTAATCGCGTGACCTAGGTAATATGCCTTTTTTTCTGTTTTTTCACATTTTGCATACATGCCACAAGAATAATATCTCCAAAACGCTATCTAGAATGGCCCAGTTCCTCTCAGCTTAATGGTCCAGAAAAGATTTTTTGTTGTTTACAGTCAAAATATTGTCAAACATTTGGCCATTTCAAAGTTAATCTGCCATTTTAATCCACCTTAAAAATTTTAGTTTTTACAATCCTTTGTCTGGAAAGTCCAGAATCCTTGAAATATGAGCATGCCCTGCTTAAGATTATTAAAATTGGTGACACCAAGGTGTTTAAGATGTTCCAATAGGATTTTGGGTGGGGATAGGGTATAAAAAACAGCAGTACATTTCAAGGATTTTAAGAAGTTTATTGTTATTATAATTGACTTAGTGGAATTTATGTTTGCATGTAAATTCTTAGCCTCGTCCTAAACATGGGTAGGATTTTGATGGGGCAACTTTGATATTTCTATGACATACTTTGAGGATCAGCAGGTAACCTACACATTAATACATTTGAGGGAATTTCTTACAATGTCATTAATCCATACTAGATATAAGAGTGGTCCTAACAAAGTTCCTTTAGCAATTCTACACCAAGTAGGGAGGGAATCAGAGAGAACATTTTTGTATTTTACAACTTGGGATCTATTTGAAAGAAAAATATACAAAATGTACTAAGAGAGGGTCTTCTTCAAAGTTATTTAGTGATAAATGAATTCGGATGTGTGATCAACCAAGTCAAATTCTTAAAATTATGAACATAGATATGAGGCCAAGTGGCAGTTCCTCAGATGATGGAAAAAATCTAGGCATCAAATCAGTAAAACTATGAATTAATAAAAATCTTTTTTATATTTTTTTTCATGTGAAATATAATTAGAAATAATAATCATCAAATCTCTCATTGTTGAGAAAGTACACGTAAATTGACAACTGTTTTCGCCAGAGGACCCTCGGATTTTGACACCAATTGTTTCTCATCTGTTTTACATGTTCAGTGAAGTTTATCACAGAGACACTTATATTATGACAGGGCCTATTTCTGTCAAAATTTTGACAAGGTTACTACAAGATATTCTCTAATAGAAATGAATCATAGGCAGCGCGATAGCGCTGCCAAGTAAAGAACGATGTTGGCACAATGTATTATTTTTTTCTTGGTCTTAGACCAGGGCACTTTGTATGAAAGGAGTTGTCGTAGAAACTTCGAAAAGGGCTCATTCGATTGGAAATTGGAGTGGGCTAGTGCCCTTTTAATAGTCGAAAGTGATTGGAGGGCAACTAGACCCCCCCCACGCCCATCATTCCCCCCAAATACATCCAATCAAAATTTTGAGATAGCCATTTTGTTCCAGATACAAAATTGTGTTTTTGAGGAGGACACTCCCCCACAACCCTCAGGGGCAAGGATACACCATTCGATGCCTTTTTTATGCTGATTACGAATATAATAAGTTTTCTATAGGAATGAGTTCAGCCCCCTCCCCCCTATATAGGCCAATTCAGGGTTTAGGTTAGGTCAGGTATAGCCTATATAGGGGGGGGGGCTGAAAAGATCAGTCATTTCCGATAGAATGCTTATTATATTTGTAATCAGAGCAGAATGATGAAAGACGTTAGCATAAAAAACAACCAAAGATGTAAGATCTTTGTTCAAAGATTTCACTTAAGAGAGTTTTCTGGACAAAAGATGTAAGATTCTTAGCACATTGATGAGTGAAAAAACAGGCCTTTTTGTGATGACAAATTCCTCCCACTGGGTTGAACCAAGAAGGTGGTTATCTCTTTCCACCCCTGAGCGGGTGGCTATACTCAAGGGGAATGTAGGGCTATCTTTTTGTTTTCCAATGAAAATAGCTTTTAAAAAAATGCATTTTTTTAATGGAAAAGTTTTTTTTTCTGTAGAAATGTAGAAAAGAGGGTAAAAAAAATTAGCATAACCACAAGCAGCCCTTTAGGGGAAGGATAGGGCTGACAAATCAAAAATACTTTTTAGAATATTTTTATTGAAAATCCAAATTATCAATCTGAAAAAAATGGCCTTCTGACTGAAAAAATCTCCTTCTATGGAAAGTTTTGGTCTCAACAGAAGGTCTCTCCCACGTGAAGTTCCCCCATAGGGAATCTCTCCTGTGGAAAATTAATCCACCTCACCATGGCAATATCTACCTGACAACTTCCATTCCTTTGAAAATTTTACCTTGGCTATTTCCCGGAATATCTTCAAATGTTGAATTGGCAAAAGAAAGCAGGTAAAATAAAAATTAATTTTGTATCAGAATTCTGGTAAATTCTTTTAAATATTAGTTTCCCTTTGAAAGTTCATCCCTGTAAGCTTCCCTCCCCATGGTAAATTCTCCTGTTGGAAACAAATCCCCCCCCCCCCTGCAGAAAATGTTCCCCACAGAAAAATTACCCTCCCCCAAAATGTCTTCACTTTCCAATAATAAATACTACTATGTAAAACACAGGACAAAATTTCAAAAACTTACTACACTTTCCCCAGGGACTTGCAGGTTTGTGTCATCCCCAGAGGCATGATTAATTGTCCTTTCAAGTATGCTGATCAAATGGCTATCTCAAATTTTTGATCAGATGAGTTTGGGAAAAAGAAGTGTGGGAGTTATTTAGTACTTTTAAAAAAGCATCTTATTGTTCTAATTAAACAGCCCTTGTGTTTCAGGAGTCATTATTACATAATTGGGCACAAAATTAAAACTTTAGTGTAAAGAGTGATGTGCTGAGGAGGGACAACCCCCTTTTATCTACGTAATAATTACTGTTTGTTTTAAGTTGTAATGTTTGGTCCTTACTTTCAGTTGAAAAAAACTTGTTTTGTTTACTTTAATTTTTGATCGTTTTTAAATAATTCCAGGAAATCTGGCCCTACCTCCATGGAGAAACCCCCACACGGAAATATCCTCTATACAATTCAATCCCAGTGAAAATTTACCTTGGACAATTGCTCTTAACCACTCCGCGTGTAAAATTGAGACGGAAAAGAGAAAGCAAGACGTAAAAAGAAATTTGATTAATAATTTTGGCAAATTCCCCCAGTGTAGAATTTCGACGATTTTGTAAAAAAAAGGGGTTGGGGGAGGGGGCCCCACCAGTTGCCCTCCAATTTTTTGATCACTTTAAAAGTGAACTAGAAACTTTTAATTTCCGTTCAATAAGCCCTTGCGATTTTCTAGGACTGCTGGGTTGATACAATCACCCCTGGAAAGTAGAAAAAAATAAATAAATACACACATCCGTGATCTCATTTACATCAGAAATAAAATAACCCCCACCCCCTAATGTGCAAATATATACCTGAATTGGTATATATTGGGGTGGGGGCTAAAATTCATTTCTGGCAAAAATGATTATTATATTCATAAAGAGAATAAAAAAAGCATTGAGTGGTAGCTATAGGCCCCTCATTCACTTTAGTTGTAACTCAACAATATGATTTGGTAAGTATTTACGCATGCTTTAGCTGTAGACCTGTCCCTGAAAGTTTCATTTTCCTAACCTAACCCCTTTCCAAGATAGCCAAAGTAGCTAAAGTAGAATTTTACTACATAGCCCTCTCTAAGATAGCCAAAAGTAGCTTAGTAGAATTTTTACAAAGTTAGTGTCCTGAAGAGTTGGGTACTAGGAGATTCCGGTCAAAATATATACCAAATCATATTAGGTATTGACTAAGTAGTACGGGCGCCAATAGACAAAAAGATGCTTATTTTCAGTTCGTCCATGACACATCTGTTTCACGCAATTTGAAAGCAGTTTCTAGTCATATCGAACACGCTGATTTACGATATATCCCGGGAATAGATAGCTCAAAGGGGTGCTTGACCCTCGAAAGATTGAAAATGACCTGAAAGATTAGGAAAAAAACTATCTCGAGTTTTGTTTACAGTTTTTTCAAGTTTGTAACGCTATCTGTTTAAACAGGCTTATGCAAGAACGCGTGCAATTTAAAGTAGAAAGAGAAATAATGGTCAACAAATAAAGTTTTAAAACTTATTTCAGAAAATTAGTATTGGGAATAATCATCATATTTGGATAGAGTATTGAATTCCGAAGAGAAAAAGTATGAGTAAGATAACTTCAACTCGCTAACGTCATTAAGCTTACATGTTTTCAACGCCGCCAGTTATTTAATGTCAGCAGGAAGGCCCAAAAAAACAAAAACTTTCAATTATTACAAATAATTATTCGCTGTTTGGCAAGGGATTGCAACAATTCAAAAAACCTTAAAAAAATTAGAAAAAACCATAGTTTCAAGCCTGAGTACATATATTTACATAATAATAATAAGTACATAATAATCACATATCTTTGAACGACAGGCACAGTATGAAAAGACATTATATTGCGTAAGAAACAAAAAAAAACAGGTAAATTACAAGAACAAGCAGAAAATTATCAAGTTATTAATGCGCTGCAGCTCCCACTATTAAAAAAAAAACTCTAGGTACTGCCGATGTTTTTAAAACTTGAATTTTACCGTGGGCACCCAAACATGAAACCGAATGTTAATGTTAATTGAATTTCTCAGGCCTACGTCTTACAAACCTCTCTGTTGAAAAATCTTTGAACTTGGTGAATTTATATAGCATTTATATAAATCTTTATTTTCTTTCTTTCAATTCAGATGCCACCTGTCCACTAACCCCACCAGCCCATCTGCCATCCTGAACGTCGTCTATTTGCTGTTATTTTCATGATTTGAGTTATAGAAGACGTCAGTTAAACACAATCACTGGAAATAAAAGCATAGAATACTTGGAACTACTAAAATTCACTGGACACAATCACTGGATATAATAGCATAGACTACCTAGAATTACCGAAATTTACTTCAAAATCCTTAAAATTCGCTTCACAAAAGCAAGAATCAGCTCCACCTTATACTTTTTGTAGACCTCTTTTTAGTAAATATATTGACATTTTGGAAAATTGTATGCGTATGAACTTATGGGCTGTAAAGACAATTAAGAAATTTAAGGGTTGTTCGAGGCTGACTTTTCGGTCTGAGGTTTTTTTCTAATATGTTTTTTTTTTTTTTTTATCGAAGATTTGTAGACATACCACCTCATTCGATATAGTTGTTGATTGCAAGTGTCCAAGCAAAGGTGTCTTATTTGGGTGATCCTGTTATAGTTAGTTAAAAAAAACATCTGTTCCCCCAATAAAGGCCAAATTTTTTCTTCCAAGCGGCTTGGAACAACTTACCTAAAGCAAGTTCTTGGACCTAGGGGGCCATAGTGTATAAAAAAAAGGATTCAGCGACAAGGTACATCTAAAAATCTTTAGTTTTGACTGGTTGAAACCTGTTATTGAAATTCCTTGTTACGAAGATTATTTAGAAACTTAGAATTGCTTTATCAATAAAGTTATTACATCTTCATGCACCTGTATTTTAACATTGTTATTTATGGGAAGCTTTTTTGGACAAAATCAATACCAACGAAACTAGTAATTCTATCCAAGACAAAAAAAAAAACAACTGAATCAATAATTTGAAACTAAATCAAACAATTAAAGTATACCGATATAAAAATGGAAATGGTCTTATTCCATTCAGCATTCCATTTGTTTGTATACTTCAATATTAAGGCTCTCAACTTACTATAGACTCATAGACGTCAAGTTACAGATGAAAATTAGAAGAGTTAAACGGTGTATGTTGTACAAAATACCGTATGTTTAAAATAGATTTTTACAGTCCTCCTATAGCAAATGAGGAGCTATTTTAAGACGCAGGTTCGTTTTTTTTCATATTTTTACTATTTTATACTCGGTACAATGAGTTTTGAAATACATCTTAGTTTTAGCAAGGGCTAAAACTGCACTCTTAAGCAGCTTTTAAGTGTTGACTTTTGCGAAACATAACAATATGTTTTCGCGTTCTGACAGGTAAAAGTAAGGATGATCCCCGTATAATTTCTACAGTAAAATCGCAGTTCCGGCGCAGACATCAAGAATCGGTGGTTTACCACTTAGTAAATCACTGGGACAAGACACATCGGTTGAGGCAGGACTGTTTTCAAAACTGTGGTAACTCAAAAGGTACAAATGAAAGTCACCTAAATAATACTAAACGCCCCCCCTTCCCTTTAATGCATACTACTTTGAAAACTCTAAGGTAGAAAGTCTACCATTGACAAGCATATTCAACCCTTTAGTTTAAAAAAGAAAACCATTCAAGGAACCTGAAATTTTAAGTCGTTCACCTTTACTAAAACTTGGATTTAAGCTCCTCCTCCTAAAAATAAGAATCCAGAACAATTCCACCGATTGACCATACTCATTCTATCCAATTTTGCTTCTCAAACAATTCACAAGTTTTTTCGACTTTTTCTAAACGTGCCTATACTCTCTTTCTTCTTCTAAGAAACAAGTAGAAATCATCAAGCTTTTTTTATGCCTAAAATTATTTTTTCTTTTCATTACCAAGGTTGTTCGTTTAGCCAGTAAGTAGACCGCGACAGAGTACTACAGTTATCATTCGGACACGCATACTTCTTCTCAGAAAAGCCAAACAAACGTTGTTACACAAGGTTTGTATAAGTCACCATAAATTGTGTTTTTTGTTTAATATTTGCGGTTAGGGCGTCTTTGTAGATGACAAGTCTAACCATTTAATTTTATGTATTCAGTGCGACGATACTTAACTGGGATTAATATATTGGAAATGCCCAATAAGTATACTGTGCGTAAGAAAACCGAAATACGTGTGCAAAAATTCATTACAAAGAGCCTGGTCCTATATATCGAAAAAGGGAGAAGAAGGGGGAGACAAGGCTACAGATCCAAAGAAAACATAAAAATTGAGAATACTAAAAGTATACAAAATAGAGTGGGGGCCACTAGGAGTGGCTTAAAAGTGATAATCTAAAAGTGACAGGCCCACTTGGAGTTGGCAGTGAAATAGTACGCTTAGTCCCCTGAAAGAGGGCTTAAATTACTAAAAATTTATCATAAAGCAACGCTTATGGAAATTGCAAGTACAATGATTTTGTAATTATTTATATATGTATATAAAAACATGGATTTTATCCCATATTCGACTAAAAATTACTATAATAACAAATGAATATATTTTTCCCCAAAGATTATTCAGAATATGGCGGAATCGACTAACTTAATAAAACAATTCTCCGAAAAATAAGATCTTCCCCTTCGAACATTCTTAACAAAGATTGATAACACACAAGACCTTGACAGGTAGGTAAACACAAGGCTCAAAATGGTGACAAAATAATAAGATCTTCGTTTTTATTTACGCACTACAAGATCTTACATCTTTTTTGCAAAAGATAATCGTTTTTTTAACTTCTATCTTTTCTAGTATCTATAATAACAAGATCTTACAGCTCACTGATGTTTACGCAAAAAAGTGTTGAAGACCCCGCCACGGTTACAATGCACTACTTAACAACGAAAGATGAACGAGAAAACTTGTGATTACTCTTACTCACTTCTCTTCTCAGACCGTGCTGATCAGAGCAGAATTATGAATTGACAGAGACGTTTGTTCACCAAAAATGATCAAAGAGATGTAAGCTTATCGAGTTGAGTTCAAAGATTTTCACGGTTTGAGCGTTTTCTGACAAAGATGTAGATCTTACAGTACATTGGAATGAGTGAAAAAACATAACGCCGCCCCCAATACTGAACAACCTGAAAAGGTTCAGGTAACGTTTCCCCGGGCAGAACTTCTGGAGCTTTATCTTAGACTGTTGCTTATTCGGACCAGTGACCTTTATTTTTTGTCAGGACATAATTTCCAATCAATCTCATTTAGAATTTTGTAAATAGTTTTTGGTAGGTAAATGCTTCTTTCTTTTTTTTTTGTCTATTTTTTTTTTTTGGTTATTCAAAATAATAATGATGGCATGCTAAAACAACTAGTTCAAAATTCCTTTTTGCCATTTTGTTTATAGTCCAGCTGAAAAATAAATGAATGTAATCATGTAAGATGAATTAATACACCGTCCTCAATTGGCTAGCAATATTTTGCTAATAAACCTAACAAAGTAAGATACCTCTACCGCGATATTGAAAAATTACCCTCTACACTTTTCAAAATTTTCCAATTTACTTTTGTTAGTAATAGCTTGGCCCAACTAAGGCAACCGAAGAATAATAAATGGCACAACGATAGTGTTTATTATATTAAGACTCATCTCTATTTCGTAAGACGCTTATTTACAGTAAAGGGTTGGAACACACGTACTAGCTGAGTTCGAGAACTGGAATTATCCCGAAATCAGCGACGATTTTTTAAAAGAATCGGCGCGTCGATTTGAATTGAAAAATTTTTCTAGTTTCTTGGCATCCGATGGGTGCGATTTTTTTAAAATTTTAGCATGTGATCATCTACAAAAAAATAGAGGATTAAATAAATATTCAGCCAGGTCAGAGCTGTCTGTGGTGAAAGATGCCGCACTCACACTTAGCTGACTGAACTAAGCTGAAATCACAGAAATCATTTAACTATTATATGAATACTCCAGTTGAATATTGTGTCGTGTCCATGATTTTTTATGTTTTGAAAAAATCTCACGCCTATAAATTCATTTTCTTTCAACAAATTGTTCTCCTGCCACTATCCTATTTTCCCACCCCCAACTGATTCTGATAATTGGTTCCCGAAGAATCAGCTACCGTTTGCCCAGAAACCCTTAAGAGCCCATTTTACACGAGGATGAAAACTAGATGGAATTTCCATAACATCCAGCAAACCTGAGGTTTCAGGCTGGATTCGTTCGCAGAAAGTACAAGTTTTATTGCTTCCATCCTACTTCATCATCTCTTTGTTGAAACCTAACGCGAAGAGCTCTAGTTTTGCATACTTGACCTCAAAGTGGCCAGATGCAAATGCAACATTTCTGCCATTGTTGGCCACTGTTTTTTTTTTTAGGGCAGGTTGCGCATTGAGTTTTTTCTCAGATCGGACAACATTTTTTGGTAAGGGTAAAATCGTTTTACGCACACATCGGCATATTTTTCGTGCTAGAAAAAACATTCAACGGTTTGATTTCTGGTCTATCGAAACGAAGTAGTAAAGGCCCTGCGGCTCCAATGGTTGGAAGTGGGTTGAGTAAGTAGGTTTGAAGTGGGTGCTATTCAACCTAACCAGATTTTTTTCTATTGACTACCAAGAATCAGTGGTTCACATATTTGCACATAGGCATACTACTCCCAGGACTTAGTTTTGAATGGGGGTTTGGCACTTCTTTTGGAGGATGAGGGTTTTAACAATATTTCAAAAAGTGGCCAATCATGCAATGCATTCTAGTCCGCGATTTTGGCACTTTTTTATTAGGCGGTTTGCGCATTGAGTGTTTCAGATCGGCACACATTTTTTTTACGGGTAAAATCGTTATTACTCGGCATATCTAGTTGTGAATGATTTTTTCTGGATTCTCTCTCGTTCGTACACTTCAAGGGAATCAGAAAAACCTAATACAATCTATGTTACTTCAAAACGGAAATGACGCAATCGTTCTACCGGTTTAGTTGTAAAATTATGTAAATTAAAACGTGCACCTCAAATTTGAACCTAAGGTTTGCTCCTCCTGCCCAAAAAAGAAAGAAAACAGATAATCGTACAAAATAATTAGTTTATTAAAAAAATACATTGTGTCAATAGTCTTCAGCGTCAGGCAAATTGTACCGAAATTGACGAATCAGTAATAAGAAATAAAGATACATGCAGTAATAAAATAAAAAAAAAGTCTCACTTAAAAGGCTTTAAATCGTTCCTCGGCCATCAATCCAAATTTAAAGTATCCACTAGTATCGAATTCCTGAATGAAATATTGGGGATCTACTTGATTTGATTGTCCATTTTTTGATAGCCCGAGTCCAAATCACAGTGGGATCACCCAGTCATGTACTCCACTTGACGTAACCTGAGAAACAAGTTGCCCTCTCGTTTTTCATAAGGGACGACAACACAGTCGAGACATTTAGTCCTATTACCGATACTTTCAGTTTCACTTGGCGTGACCGCCAAAAATCAAGAAACTGTCCCCTCTCTAGCTGCTCAGCACTTGAATGGGCCCAAGGTCTGCAAAAGAGCTAGAAGAGAACTTTAGGGAAAGTTATGTAAAATAGATTTCGTTTACAGCATAACAAAGGACTAAAAATAAGCAAACGTAGCTGTTTGTTATGAGCGTAGTATCTAATCTACATATGATATCCTATATATATATACTATATAATATATATATATATCATACTTAGATATAACTATATATATATACTATCATAGTATAAGGAATGTACCCTAGGTTTAGGTTAAGCATTAATATATGCCCCCCCAATGCTTCAACACCACCCCCCCCCCACCGACTCACTTAATTTGCGAAATAAATATAGACCAAATTCTGTTTCATAAACTATTATAATACGACAACTCCACGTGTCATTTATTTTTTTTTTTTCTCAGTAGAAGCGCAATTATTGTTTTAGTCATGGAGAGGCATGGGGGGTTACATTCAGGGTACGCCAACTGCGCCATACGGTCAAAAAACGAATTGTGCAACACACCAAGGCCAAAAAAACAGGTGTTGCGCAAGTCAAAATATTTGCCAAACACGCGACGGCTGCCGCCGTGCGCAAACCCTTGTCACTAGTTTTTTTGACCACGACCCTTACAGGTCCAATTTACAAATAATTTATCAATTATCCCTGAGGATTTAATCAACATATTATTCTTTTAATTTTTTCAAATGTGTTTAAAATAAAGTTACGGATGGACTCCCTGACTTACACCAACCTCTAAATAACGTGGGATTTAATAATAATTTTCAACTGAACTAATAGTTGAATTTCAATCAAATGTTGAGATAAAGTTGTATCACGCCATTTTATCCAAATGGATTTTTTAGAAAGGAATGCAGTAAGAGGTCCGACTAACTTAGTCGTAGAACTATAGCTGACTATCACATGCAGTCAAGTACCGTACACTAGGCAGCGAGATAAAAAAAAATGGCGAAAACATTCTTCGTTACACCAAAATAACTTCTTTTCTGCTTTCTCTGACTAGAATTTATTCCTCTGTCATTTTTCTTGGTAAATTAATAAAAAAAAACTTTTTTTCCACAAACATAAGTTTTTCAAAGAAAATGTACAAGAAACTCCCTTAAATCAAAAATGAAGCTAATTAAAATAATTTACGCAAGCGTGACGTGAAACTACCACACAAATCAGCAGCGATAATAAATAACTGAAAACCTCGCCCAATCGAAACATAAATTACAATAATATGAACGCGAGTCAAACTCGAAACAGGAGCAGAAAATTAAAATGAGTATTGAGGCTCAAAATCCCTACGCCTTCACAAGGCCAGAACATCATTTGCACGTTAACTAGGAAAAAGTACTGAAGAAATTTTTAATCTTATAAACCTTTAATAGAATGAATAAATTTAACATTTTGATTACTAAATGTCGGTATAAATGTATATTAAAGCTGTCATGTGCACATTCATATAGCTAATTTTTTGTCTTAATAAAGTACACAATTATGTTCTGGCCTTCTGGGAGATAGGGCGACTAGGGGTTTTCATGAACAGCACTTACTCATATTAATTTGTTTGCTCGTTTCGAGTATGAACTCTGTTATGTTATTGTAATTTCTGTTTCGTTTTGGGTTTCATTTTATTTATCGACGCTCGATTGTTGTGTTAGTTTCACGCTTGGTAGAAATTTGATTTTATTTTTGTTCATTTTTTTTGTTTAATGGATTTCTTTACTTTTCTTTTGACAAAACTTAAGTTATGTGTCACTGGCGAACATACTTTTTTTATTTATTTAATCAGTAAAGAATAATAGTAATGTAAAAATAAAATATGCAGTTGGTAACTTAATGGCATACCAAGAGGCAAGGAGGCAAGACAATATAAGCAGCAAAGCGTGCAGGAACTGAGCCAGAACAGAAGGAACGGTAAAGGTGACAAGCGATGTTAGGCTTAAAATAAATCTTCTAGTCCAGGACAGACTTAATAAAGCGCGCATCTAGATTAAATTTCTGAGGTTGAAGGTAGAGTCAGAACAAGACACAGTCAATGTTGGACCAATAGTTTCCGACTAAATCAACCACTTGATCTGATAATGGGTGGGGGCAAAGTTGGAGTCATGGCTTTGACCTTTGTAAAGCGAAAAAAAAACACCCTTTTTCGACACAAGCCTATTGAAACGTGTAAACGACTTTATTTTTTCTTAAGGTTGTCCATTCCGATTTAGGTGCGAATCCTCAATTTGTCCATAAAATGGTTCTCCCCAAAAATCTCAAAATTACAAAGGTTTCATTTTCACTAACCACGTAAATCTCGATCTTTTCTAATAATTGTTTTTGTTGTGTTTCATTCTGTCCCAGAATTTACACTTTCCGGTATTTTTAGCTCAGCTGCTGTGAGGAGCCGTAAAGGTTTCAAATCTTCAAACCTCACGGTGAGCCGTCCTAGAATATTTTTGAAAAAAGTGTTGGGCCTAAAAATATATTCAAAATACATTTGTCACAAATGATGAATGTTGACTCATCTTTTATGCTCGGCATTTACCGCCACATCCGAATATGAACTTTGTACTTTTCACCCATTTAACTTCGGTTTTATAGCTAATTACTTATCTTGTAGGCCTAATTTTATATTTTTTTTTTTTTTTTATTTAATGGTATTGCAGTGACTGTTTTTATGCCAAATTTTGACGTATTAGGCATGAAGCTCCAACGTTAGTGTAACTTGGATCTCTTTGTTTAACTTTATCGTTGACTACATGCAATATTACACTTGCTATAAACTCCGATTTTCTTACAAATATAGTTGTAATTCCAGATGTAATCAACCTACGAAGCTGTTGCAAGGTATGGAACGACACCGGACGAACTACTAGCTGCGACAGAAGCCGCAGCTGAAACCTGTAACATGATATAACAGTAACTGTAAAGTAAAGCTCATCAGGTAAAGCCATTTCAAAAATACAATTCACGCACAATCCCAACGGTTTTTTTCCCCAAACAACCAAAAAAAATCCGCTACATCCTCTTTTCCGAATCGTCCCGCTGTCCGGCCACCAACAAATCGCCCGCCACATCGCAACAGAAGTCGTATGGCTTTATCACCCAAACACAAGAGACACTTTTTGCCAACAACACAGTTATTATAGAACAAAAAGGTTGAAGCCTTTGTTGACAGATGGAGGCCAGGCGGGTCCAGTGTTTGACGTCACTCGCTTGACTCCTACAAATTGTCGTGATGGGTCAGCCCAACTCAGTGGGGTTTGAAGATATAGGGCTTAAGGAATCAAACCTGAGATAATGCTACACACCATGATAGTACTCACAAATATAAACACACACACCAAATAGCTCTCTTGGACGTGATACTCACGAAAGAACCATCTGTTGGGGTAAGCTGTTCAAGTCGTTTTTTTTTTTCCTGATAGAACATAAATGAATTGCGCAAGGTTCACTGACGAGATCCAAAATCTACGGACTGTTTTTTGCTATAACCGTATACCGCCCAAATTTTGTACAATACGCAAGCTTTCGCGCTCGTACATAATGATGGTTTTGATATCAAATTATACCTTCAACTTATCCTGTTTAGAGTCATCAGCTAGATTTCTTGAATGAGCTGTGATTTTTACAGCAGATGTAGCAATATGTTTTTTTTGCCATTCGAAGAAGAAAAAACTGACCGTGTAATCACATCTCGACCAACGCAGTGTACAGCCCTAATTGACGCTCAACATCCCACGATGTTCAATTACACACTTTTTTATGGATTGAAGACTTTGTCACGGAACTACTAAACGTAGAGCTGGCGGGTTCTCAGCCTTTCACTCACCTGCAAGAGGATAAATTTCACGTGATAGTTCTGTAACAAAATGACCAACACTTTCTGTGTCTTTGCTTCAACAATTACTTGAGACATCCGATTTGTATAGCATTCCGGCAACATGGAGAGCAACACGCGTGTTCTGCTTCTTCATGTTGCTGGCACAAGTTTCGCTTCGCAGGTCCGGCTCGATCTACAGTCAACGTTATGGATTCGGACCGAGTTTTTTAGCACCTTCATATCTTATCACTAAATCCACCAGAAGTTAAAATGAGGAAAATTTATTCAATCTTCAGAAAGACAGACCATGGCTCCATAATTCAAAAAATACATCAAAAAATACAGTCTTGGCCTTAACTCTCTGACATGCATAAGCAAAATACTTCACCAGGTTTTCTGCACCATGGCCTATCGTAACGATAAAACCTTTTCGTCGAACTGTATTTCCTCTCCGCTCATGACCATCCCACTACTAACTGTTTTTTAGAACATAGGCTTCTCGTACGGTTTAAAAGGCGAGAACACTCCGATCATTCCGGATCAGACTACAATGTTCGCCTCGGTTTTAGGTAAGATTTTGGGAGTTACCGGTTTAAAGGGAGTCCCTTGGCAACGGATTCGTATAGAAATTCCCTCGAGCGTGTTGTATGGTTTGCTTGCGTTTCTGGGCACACATATCTGCGAGCTGAATATAAACGTGTCATGCACTGAATCTACCACCACACCGTTTCCCGTGCCGGGTTAATCGGAACTTTGCTAGCCAACTTATCTAAATCTTGCAGAGTGTTGCGAAGCACTCAGAAAACTATGACTCTCGTACCCGATCGAATTTATACAAGTTTCCACTAGCTACTGCTTTCAAATATTTGGTTGGGGCGTAGGGCAAAAGTTCGTAGTAGCATGATCTTACTTGAGTCAGTCGTCAAGCGTAATCCCTTGAACTAGTGCCAACCGCTCAGACACAGGATATCAAAATACCGTTTCGTTTTCCTCACATGTGCTATTCATTCCAGCTCCGCATAAGACGACAACGCTTGCTACCAGGTCTTGGTCGTTTGAACGCTTTTTGGCCTGTTTGTATCGCAATCACATATCCCTTTTACTTTAAACCTTGGAAAAGGGTTGGGTTTTCCATCCGAAGTATTGCTTCCAATGCTTTTAAACCACTAGCACTGCACTCAGTGAGGTTTCTTTATGGAGGACATGTGCATATCATCAACTATCTTGAATTATGAAATAGATATTCGCGAATGATTCCTCTTCACATGTAAGGGATTCATATGGTCCTTTCCGACAACAGAGACCCACATTACTGCAAATGTTTTCTCGGCGCTTAGTCAAACGGTTCGATTTTTGCTTTCCATTCAACCATCAATTTCACTCATGCTCAATCAATTCCAGCAAGTCGATAAAGGTCAGAGGAAACCTCAGCGACAGACAGTGATGGTGGTAGTAAGTTGTAATAGTGTGTGTGAAAAAAAATAATAGATGTTCTGTAGTAAATACGCCATAGTAAAATAAAATATTAGTAAGTTTACCTTGTTAATAATAAATTGTTCGTTAGTGTCAAAATAAAAAATGGATATCCAAATCACACTTGGCAGCTTCATTTGATGATCCAGTGTGACTCCTTTATTTCTCCTCCTTTTTTTATCAAGAGTTGAGTTTTGGATTCCAGTGCATAACCTGCGAAAACACAATTTCACTTGCAATTTGTTCCGCTTCAACGTAGAATAGGTCCTTTGACAAAGAATATCGTGCAAGCATGGAGTGTGCCAGGTTTGAGGCAAAGATGATGACCGTAAAAATTATTGAGACCTGCTGTCTAATCGACCCGAATATATACCGAGTCTAAACTCAAAGCAAGCAGAATTCCCACAAGTTGCGGCTCAAAAACCCTTCCCAAGTGCCGCACCTATTAATTTTTTATTTTACTGAAAAAATACAAATGACTGTGACATTGTCAGCTTACTAGTATCCGACTATTAACTGATTTTCAGTAAATCAAGATGTTAATATTAATTGTGATTTTACTAAAGTTAATAAAAAGTACAAACATGTTATATATTTTTTCAGTAAAGTTGTACATTTTTAGTTTCTTAGGGCCTTGGGAAGCACATAAGGGGAATTTTGTCCCACTTATGTTAATATTCTGCTAGCTTTGTCGTTTTTGACTCCGGTATATGTCAATTGTAATTTCTGTTTGTCTTTGGTTTTCATTGAAGTTTTATCGACGCTGATTTGATGGTAGTTTCACGCTTGGTAGATTTATTTGATTTTGTATTTGTTTGGCTCATTTTTTTTTGTTTAAATGAGAGTGTCTTTAACCTTTCTTGAAAAAACTTATTTTTGTGAGGGATTTTTTTTTAATTAAAAGATCAAGTAAGATGTTTTGCACGAGTTGGTTAACTTCCTGCATCCCAAGGCAGGAGGCACGAATATAGCAGCAAAATGCAGGAACGAAGAACGAGAAGGCACGGTCACCAACGGGACAGAAGGGCATGTGCAAGACCTGCAAAAAAGACAGCGCTTTTTTCTGCTTTTGTCCAGTCTTGAGAACAGACCAGGTTTTTACACTAACGAGGGCATTAGTGCGATTAGCACTTTTACAATTGGATATGTCTGTAAGCTTGAACCGATGTGGTGATGTTGCAAGCAGTGTGACATTGCGTAATGTCTTGCTGTTTGAGTGAAACTGAGGTTATGATTGCAGAGTTGGTTAATTGGAATTTTGTGCAAACCATATTTATCTTAAAAAATATCCATAAGAATGTATTTTCGACGAAATAGACCTTCAAAAAAAACAAAGTGTTTTATTGCCTAGTATATTTGTAATAGCTGATAGTACAAAAAACTCGTTAAAAAAGAGAAATCGTGAGTAAAAATAAGACTGAAAACAAATAACACCACACAGCTTTTAAGACTCATATTGCTATTCACTTGTTAGTGAAGTCAATTTGTTGTGAAGTATGTCCCTTTGGCAAACAACAGAAACATAGTTTATGTCATTGAAAACTTTCTACGGGACTACTTTTCTTCTTCTTTGTTTATTTTGTGTTTTTTGAGACGCTGAGATACAAGCCTCAAACGCAGCATTTTTTCGTAGCTTGGTTATCAGCTGAAACACAAGTGATAGCTTATAGAGCAGATACGGCTGTCGCAGACCAAAGGCGATAAGTGATAACAATCAATTTTAAAACTTAGCGAAATAATGTCTGCTGGGAATACATTTCTGAACATTGACCCAGGCTATTTTGGTGCCTGAATCCACTTGGTGCTGTTCAAAAATCCAACTTTCCATTTGCTTTTCGACACTTTTGTCACTTATCTCCTTGTTTTCACGGTTTTTCGGCAGACAAAAGGCAGATATATGTGCCACATTTATTGCCGTTTCTTTAAATGGGAAATCTCACTTTTGAACAATATGTTTTCCACAGCTTTAAACTTTTACCAGACATTTTTATTCTTACTCACTGAAATAGTCATGTTAAACCTTATACGCCTCTGATGCCACCCAATACCACCTGTAAAAGTAAAGGCAGAAAGCAAGGTGGTCAAAAACTCGGCCAGAACCTTCTCCTATGTTATCGCATTCTCAGAACCTAAACTTCAACTATTTAACGTAAACAGCATGTATGAAGAAATTAGTTCGGTTAGTTGGAAAACTGACCCAAAACAGGAACAACATTCGTACTTCAATTAAACTTTTAGAACTCAAAACCAAGCAACACATCATTATGAGGCGCATCTTGTTCTTCACAACCCTCAAAAGTGAGGTCAGACGCTTTGTCTTCCGTTTGCTTATCTTTTTCCAGAATGTCTCTGGATACTCTGTTCTCTCATTTTTGGGGTGTACCTCCTTTGTCATGATCTCCCGCTTTTTTCACGGGGGGGCTTTTCTATTCCCCTCGTTTGTATGTCCAGAACTTTTTGGCAATACGTTCCCAAGTTCTTTCTTTTCGAGCAACCTGTAAGGAAATCGTAAAGACAACGCTCTGCTCAAAATCCTCACCGATAAAACATAACGGATTCACCAATTTTTTGAACCACAACTTACCAACTACTATTACTGTAGCAGCTACCGGTTGGTTACTTTCTTCTGTATTGGAAGAAATTTTTACAGTTTTTCACTCGCGAAAGTCCTGAGGCAACAGCTCCTTGACGCGAGTAATTTCCCTGGAATCCTTCCTCATCTTCTTCAAAGCGCAGAGTCTCAGACAGTTTTCTGTTCTTCCTAATTTTAGCCTCGCATAAGTTTTTTCCATGGAGTCCCCATCCGGAGACAATATGAGTATGACTTTTGTCAATACTTGATGGTGATCCTTGGCGGGTGCCTAGTAGTTCGTTTCCGACAATCCTCACTAGCAATACGAAAAACCAGATGTAATTTTTATTATGTCCACTACAGTTGTCGGCATAAACTATGATTCAGCGGTGTTCCCTATGCTCGTCAATAATCCATGATCACTGATGCAACTGCGTAACTGTGCCACTTCCTTTCCGGTAAGTTGCCCTCGTGCCAGACATTACAATAAGGCCTGGAAGAGGAGCCGCCGACCCCGGTGGTTGCGGCTTTTAGCAGGCACAAGACACTTTTTCGTTGAAATCATGCCTATGACGGCTCATGAAAAAGACTTCCTTAAACAGCTGCATTTATTGGAGTATTAATGAACTTTATTTTGCATATCGACAGTGAAAATCCAACGTTTTTTTGGTGAAAAGCTATCCTTCACCGTGCTCTCTGTAACTGTATCTTGCTATTCTAGCCATTATGCCAATGAAACCTGATACTCATTTTTTCTAACATCTGTTTGCGGAGCCTTCGCTACTCCTTCAACTTAAAACATCGCAATGTGCATCACTTAGAACATGAACAAAATTACCGTCCTGACGTTTGGCATTTATTTGGGTGGTACGATCTTCATACGCTATCACTCAACCTCTCTCCATAACTGCGTGACGAACAATTCTCTTTCTGAATCGCTCCCAAATGCTTCCCAATATGCTTTAACTGAATTTCTCTGTGATATATACCTCGTAATGGGTGCCAATTGTATCGGCGGTAGTGCGAGTCACACAAGGCTAGTTTTCTTTCTTTTCTTCAGACCGAATGGAATGTGATGAAAAAAAATCCCAGGTATGGACGACCAATAAGGGCGATAAGTGACCAATTGAAAACGTTGTTTTCCTGGTAGATCCACCGGCAGGCCGCAAAAGGCGATTAAGTGCCGGACTTGCCCGTCGGTGAACTTAACTCCTTTTGGCCTGCGAGAAGGATGATGAAGGATTATGAGAAGGATGTAAATACACCCAATCTCTTGTTTTTGGTGATGTTTTGTTTGTTTCAAGCTTGATTTTCATATTCAATTTAAGAAAAGCGCATTACTCGCTTTACGTAAATTCTATTTATTCCACTTTATACGCAATACAAGCTTGCTATATGTATTTGTTATGATTGTTTTTGATTTACAATTTTCTGTTTCGTATTTGGGGTTTTCACATTTTCTTATACACATAAGTTACATAATACCAGGGTACATTTTTGAGTATATAGAATTTTTAAAAGTGAATTTGTATCTGCATGAGCTTAAGTTTAAAATGGACCTTATCGTTTTTCATTTGAAACACTTTTTTCTTTTTCGTGAAAGTTTTTTTTTTTATTTAATCTCAGTATAATTGAGACGCATTGCATAGTTTGTGGGTAAATGGAGACGACCACAAGATCCCTAAAGACATAGTTCGCTGGCACTCTTCTACTAATGCTGACACCAAGAATAGTTGTTCTCATGGTCTTCCCTGTCATAAAATATGTTGAAGTCTAACCCTTATTCAAACATAGGCACTTAAAACTTCCGATTATCCAATCACAATATCCCTCCCTCCGAAGTTTATCCAAAAACGACCACCGTTTTCGCCACACATAGACCTTTTTTTGTGTTTTAAAACATGAATGCCCCTCGGGGCATTGCTTACCAACCCTTTGCCCACTTGAGGACTGTGGTGGGGGCGAGGTCTCATCCTCAAAAACTAAATAATCTGGTCTTTTAAACGACGTCAACAAATCTAACTCCTCGAAATTTTGAATTTGTGCACGAATTTCGGGGAGAGTGATTGACGTGGGGGATGAGAGGGAGCTTGAGTTTGGTCCCTCCATGACTTTTTTTGAAGTTTTTTGATGACGATTACTCTTCAATAAAAAAAAAAGAAATTTGCCTGGCCTAAAAACAAAAATAAATACAAATATATTGGCCCACACCGTGCTTCTTTGCTTTGGCAGCGCTATCGTACTGCCTATGACCCATTTTGTCTAGAGATTTCAAACCTCATAGACACATTGAAAATGCCAATTAGACCAGGTAAGTCCCCCCCCCTAAATACAGCCTATTGCGCCCATTGTTATGTGAGTCATTCAACTTTCAACTTATGAATTTGAGTCTTAGGGGAATTTGAGAGATCCAAGTTTTTTCAAAATTCGCGGAGAGGAACAAGTTTGGCCCTGTCCTTTTTGAGATTCTTAACAATCATAAACATGCACAATAGGTGTTGCCTAAGTAAGGAGTGACATGGCACACAAAGTGAATCTCATTTAATGATTTTTTTTTTTTTGGGGGGTGGGTAGACTAGGGCACTTGTTATCATTGTTGAAAGTTTGCCATTGAAACTTTGAAAAGGGCTCATTTGATTGAAACTGAAAACGGCTAGTGCTCTTTTTAATAGTCGACAGGGATTGGAGGGCAGCGAACCCCCATCCCACGCCAACCATTTCCCGACAAAACCACTCCAATCAAAAAATTTTGAATATAAGACATATTTGTCAACGTAGATTATGTAGTGTCCCAAAAAAATTTGTTCTTGAAGGATGACAATTCCCCCTACAACGCCCTTAGGGCAATGGTTATAAGTCTTATTGCACTGGTGGCAATATTACATGTTTATATCGAGTAAGGGTAGTCGTATAAACTCCTAATCGGAAGTTTTATACTTTAGTTAATATTCAGAGTGTCTGGGACGGGTGGATGACACACCCCATGCCCCAGCCCCCCCCCCTACAAACACACACACCCCTCCATATTTTTGCCGAACTGTGTGCTGATCGAAATTTTGAGATTGTCATTTGTTTGTCATAAACAACTTCGAAAAAGGCTCTTTCGATTGGCAACTATTAAAAGACTAGTGTCGCATTTTATTAAATAATTGCAGTGAATTGGTAGGCAACTAACCCCCTTCCACGCCACCCATTTATCCAACCACATCCAATCAAAATTCTGAGACAGCAATGTTTTCTCTTCACGTAAATGAAAGGTCCGTAAATTATGTCTTAGATGATGACCCCACCCCACCCAAGATCCCATCAGTGCAATGGTTGTGTATTTATTTTCTGTGGCATGATAAAGGTATATATAGAAGAAAGTAATCGTATTAAATTCGGAGGCGGGGCTCATTGGATTGGTATCAGAAGTTTAGTGGTCCTTTTTTTAAAGATTTAGAGAGAATTCGGAGATGAACCCCTCCCCCCTACACCTCATACTTTTCCCGAAATTTTGTCTTATCGAAATTTTGAAACAGGACCATTATGTTTGTCGTAGAAAACTTTGAAAGAGCTCATTTGATTTTTGAAAATCTGAAGGGCTAGGTGGCCTTTTTTCATTGTCGAAAGTGATTGGAGGGTAACTATCTCTCAAGCCCACCTTTCCACCCAAACATCATCCAAACTCAAAATTTTTTAGATTGCCATTCTTTTTCAACGTTAATTGAAAAGTCTAGAAATTGTGCCTTTGAAGGATGACCCCTCCCCCCCCCCCACATCCCTTAGGGCCAGGTTTCGTTAGTATTCCCAGTTGGAACATATAATGTTTATATAGAAAAGTTGGGTCGTCTAAACTTCGGAGGGGGCTCTTGGATTGGTAATCAGAAAGTTCTAGCGTCTTTTTTTTAAGATTGAGAGATAGTGATCGAAGTGGTGGATTACTTCCCCAAACCTCGTATTTTTTTCATCCCTCCCAATCTATTCCAAAAGTCTTTCTCTTTTACAACCCTCCCAGTCAGTTCCTATTTCGCTTAAATCTTTCTTTCTGACCATGCCTCCCACCCAACGCGCAGGAATGACCTGCTTTCCTTTAGCCCTACGCCATTTTGTCGAAAAGGACGAACTTTGCATCTGTCCATTCTTTATATTCAACCCGCAGACCGTGCCTTAGGCTATCTCAACCTTTGCTCTCATTATTAGCCCTGGAAGCGTATAGATTGAACCATACTGTTCGTGCAGCATACTGTTTTGAAACTACCGTCAGTCAGCCGGTACTCAAAACATCCGTAGGCAAAATCCTGGAAAAACATCCGGGGGAAGCAAATATTCGCCCGTTGTCCGGAGTGCCGCGCTTCAGAACCATATTTACAATGTCATCACTGTAGCTTTCCAACATTCCTAATGTGGTGTCGCAACTTAACTTCTATGGCTTCCAAAACTTGTGTTACATCTATGAAAAAAACACCCTGGAGCCTTGGCTTGTTATCTATTTTTGGTTAAAGTCTTCAACTGCTGCCAAAAAACGAAGAATTGTTCTTGTATTATTCCAAATGAGCATCAAGCAGAACTACTTTTTTATGCTACATTCAATCTTAAGTTTTGGCTCCCATAATCAATACGAACATAAAATTTTGTATTTCTACAGTTGGTCATAAACAGGGACAGAAATTTGATCGCTATTTGGTATGTGCTAAAACACACAAGATTTTCTATTCAAAATTGACATTTTTTCCCTGACAAAGAAATCCAGAGAATTCCGATACTAGTCAACTGCACGAGCCATTCAATTCTAAGTAGAAAGTTTTTTTTCTAGAATAGACATAATTTAATACACTTTGAGCTTTAAAACCGCCTAAAAATGAGCAAATCACTTCAAAAAATTGCATTAAAAAATAAGATTTTCCATTAAAATTTTTTGAAGTTCAGTAGTTTTCCCCCAAAAAGTAAAGAAAGACTACATCC